>CAUYLG010018216.1:0-44899 GCA_963573385.1 Cacajao melanocephalus
TGCAATGGCGCGATCTCGGCTCACCGCAACCTCCGCCTCCTGGGTTCAAGCAATTCTCCTGCCTCAGCCTCCCGAGTAGCTGGGACAACAGGCACGCGCCACCATGCCCAGCTAATTTTTGTGTTTTTTAGTAGAGACAGGTTTTCACCGTGTTGACCAGGATGGTCTCGATCTCTTGACCTCGTGATCCACCCGCTTCGGCCTCCCAAAGTGCTGGAATTATAGGTGTGAGCCACCGTGCCTGGCCCTATTACTATCACTTTTTGAGTGCCTTCACGTGTCTTTAATGCTTAGCCTTTCAACAGGTGCCTTCTTGTATGTCCTGAATAAACATACACATAAAACACACACACATACATACAAATGTATACATATTTTGTATAGTATGTCTATATATATTTAGGCACATATTTTTAAAATATTCAACTAAGAGAAACGCTGAGTGGTAAAAGAAAAATTAGCAAACTGATATAAGATGTAGCAATCTTACTTATCAAATGGAACAGGTGTCTTTTTTAACATTAGTTGATGCCTTTCATTGGCCGTTTATTTCTCAGTGTGTTGGGCTCAGTAATAAATGATATGGCAGCAGAGCTCATACCAGTGGTGGACTTCTATAACCAGTGGAATAGTTAAGAAGGGTCAAGCTGTCTCTGTTGATTTGGAAGTAGATTATACCTCTTATCACAAGCACTTAGCTTTCCGAATGTCCGTCTTTTCTATCAAGGAGTGTCCCCTTGTCCATATCACATGTTGTCTACCATCTTTCATGTCACTAATACATTAGATTATTTATGGAATGTGCTTAGCCCTGTGTCTGGCTCCTTGTAAGCAGTAGATAAACATAAGCTACTATAGTTATCACACTTTGATCCTTACCACATTTCCTTGATATATTGAGGGCAAATAATCGAATCTACATTTTATTAAAAGTAAACTGAGACTAATAATGAGGAGGTTACCTAACTTGTCTTTGGCCTCAGGATTAGTGAACAGTATTATAGGTATTTGAACTAAGAACCGCGATCATTTAGGCCAATATCAAAGTTTCTTCAATATTGAACTTTAAAAGTAGTTTGTTATTCTTGTTTTCTGAAACTTCCCTGAGAAAATACAGGAGATACCATTTCTGTCTTGTCTCTTCTCTCTGGTTTTAAACCTGTGCCTTGTCATAATGTAAAGGCCCCGTATTTATTTAAAACTTATGAACACATTTGATCTGAAATGGCAGCTGAACTGTAGTTCTAAATAGCCTCTATTCAGCATATTCCATTAAGTGCAATTTTATGAAAATGTCATAAACAAATCAATCACTTGACTTAATTTTCAGCTACCGTCAGCTTCTATAGAGAATCTCAGCTATCAAAATATCTATAAGAACATATGATAAAGTACATATAAAGTACTGTGTGAGCACAATGAAAAAACAATGAGATTATTTTTGGGGGTTCAGGGAAAGCCCCTGAGCGAGGGTTTCATTTGAATTGAGTATAAAATGATGAATAGACATTTTTCCATTGAAAAGGGCAGACAGGCTAAGTGTCTCATACCTGTAATCCCAGTACTTTGAAAGTCTGAGGCGGGCAGATCACAAGGTGATAAGTTTGAGACAAGCCTGGCCAACATGGTGAAACCCTGTCTCTACTAAAAAAAAATACAAATATTAGCCAGGCATGGTGACATGTGCCTGTAATCCCAGCTACTCGGGAGGCTGAAGCAGGAGAATTGCTTAAACTCGGGAGGCAAAGGTTGCAGTGAGCTGAGATCGTGGCACCGCACTCCAGCCTGGGCGACAGAGTGAGACTCCATCTCAAAAGAAAAAAAATGGCAGACAGAAGCAGAAGGTAGAGTGACCCCTATCCGACTGAGGGGGGCATTTGGGCAAATATATGCAGATTAAAAGAAACAACGAATGATCCAATATGGTTGAATTGGGTGAGTGGCAAGAGTGGCTGCTGGCAACCTGTGAAGTGCCATGCATGCCAGATTAAGAAGTTTGAGATAATTTGGTAGTATCTGAGCTGCAATAGATGGTTTCAGGGAGAACTATGCCATGACCAGACATGTGACTTAGATAATCCTGACAGCCACAGGATGGACAAATGGCTAGGGTTGAGACTGCAAATAAACTCCTTTTCAATTTCAGGAGAGAAATGATGAGGCATAAGACAAAGTGTCCATAGAGGTGGGGCAAAGGGAGCAAATGCCAGAAAAATATTGTGGATATGTTCAGTGGAACTTGGAACCAGATGAAATATACAGAATAAGTGAAATGAAGGAGACAGAAAATTAACTTAGATAGATGGGTTGATAACTGTAGCCATAATTAAGGGAAATATATTAAGCTCCTCTTTTCAATAAAGATTAGATTTAATTATGAAAATATCATCTATTCATTTGCCATCTTTGTTTCAATAATATATCTTGTATCTTCATATAAAAGCAGTCATGGCAGTCCTCTGCACTGTATTTTAGTAGGTTTTTGTATTTATCTTACTTAACTATAAGCTCCTTGAGGGAAAAACAGTCAAGCCTATCTCATTCATCCTTTGCAAACCCAGCACCCTGATTCCCAACAGAGGAGAACTCAACACATATTTGATGAATTAGATTGAATTTAAACCTACATATAGTGATAGGAATAAATGCCTAGAGGATTTTCCTGTCTCTGTTCCAATTCTTTGGTTTAGCTCAGTCTTTTTATTTTGGCTCCTGTGAGCTTTTTGCAGTGCTGCAAACACTTCTAGCTGACAAGAGAGAAAAAGAGAGAAAGTCAGTAAAAAGGAGGAGGGGGCATTGCGGTATCTAGATTGAACTCTGCAGGCTTGCCTCTCTCATAATTTTCACCTTTGATAGGGAACTGTCCCAGATTTCATCCACCAGGCTAAAGTTCGGACATGGTACCTTCTTAAATCAAGCTTGAAGGGAAATTGATTGAAAAGAAAACACCATTATGGGAAAACAATTCATTTTCTTCCCCATGACAGAAGGTAGACTTTTGTCTATACTGTAGAATAAATATTATCTGGCTGATTGCTTTAAGATCTGGAAGCTCAGAGGAGTCATGAAGGCTTTGCTCACTCTTCAGAAGGAAATTACCTTCCATTTTAGAGACATTTGACACAAAGGTTTTTGTTAGCTTTCAAAAAGTAATACTTTTTCTCCCTGTGTGATTATTTATATTAGCTAGATATAGGTGCATGAAAACTTGCAAATACTTCTGTGTGCAGTTGTGTGTTTCTACTGAAGTACCCTCCAGACAGGGAGTAAGCAGATTTTTTAAAATATTTCTATAAGCCCCTTAAATAATATTACTGTTGTCCAGTGCTTTGTGTTGAAAGAAAACAAATTTAAATTCATAAAGGTGGAGCAAATATAAAAAAGGTAGAATGATGGCTACCTGATGTTTCTAGTAGTTGAAAACACTTCATTGTTAGAAATAGCCAAGAAGGCACTTATGTTGTGACACACCCATCCTTTCCATTGACAAAAGTCGGATTCATTTTATCTTGCAGAAATTGCAAACTAGCATCCCCTCGGACAAAATCTAGCCCTGATAATACGTATTTGGCCAACATAGAAATTACATTATGTTGGCAATTCTTTTCTACTTCAGCACAGGCCCCATCATGCCCATTGTACAATGGCTGGCCTAATTCACACATTTAAGTTTCTAGCTCCCAGAAGATCTGAGGTTGACTGTCTTGCTGAAGATTTTTAGTGCAACTTTGCTTTGCTGGAAGATGAATTCCCACCTTGCAAAAAACTCAGGTGCATGTCTTCTGAGAGTGGAATGGACAAGGAACAAATGTACTTGTTTATAGTACTTCTATAATGTCTCCCTAAATCACCTTAGAAGCAGAAATCTTACCCAAAATATGATGCTTGCCAGTATATTCTGTATCACCCATCATGCTCTGAACCATCATGCCTGTTGTCTGGGTGGCTCTTGCTCTACAAGGCAATTTGTGGTATAAAGGTTTTTGATTAAGGTTTCGCCAGTGAAGATGTTGTCAATGTACAAAGTCAGCAATGCTTCTCGTGAAATGGTCGCCTCTCAGGCCAATCTTGGAAGCATAACATTTTCTTGACCCCTTTAGTTCTAATGACGTCACTTTTATCGTGAACTAGAAACATGGTTTCTTCTTGGTTGTTTATTCTCTTTCTTCTTCCCTCTTTATATCTCTCCATACTTCTTCCTTCTCTTTTTATTCCTCCGTCTCTTACTTCCTTCTTTACATCATTCTCTCATTCTATTTCTTCCTCTTTTTTTGAAACTCTTAGCAAGAGTTAATGGACTTATGATCTAAAAATTAGGTTATTAGAATCTTTGTCATAAAACCTAGAGAACTGATGTTTGAATTCTCCTTGGCTTGAGTCAATCCTGTATCCTTTTTAGGTAAATGAATTAAGTCTCATGCAATTTCCTGTGTGGGAGACTCTTTAGATGAATCATAAATTGAAAGCCATGTCTGCTCATCAAGGGGCACGATTTTAGAGGTTTCCTGAGTATTATGTGCGCACTTAGTACAGTCATTGAGACACATAAGGCAACCATGTGCCTGAATCTATATGAAGTCTTGGTTCATATGTGATTATTTAAAGTATATAGCTGAAATTTTACATCTTTTGGTCTCTTTCCAGAACTTCCCTGAGCCATTTAAAAATAACCTTTCTTTACTCATTTTTGTCTTGAAACATTTTTATTGGAAGACCTCAGCCCTAACTTTAGCACTAGAGACTAAAAGTCATATCTCACTTAGTTCTACAATCTAGTCCATTTTTGATACTCAGAATAGATAGCAAAGGTGCTATTTCCACCTCTAGAGTGACAGAATGTTATAAATGTTGGGATCCTACGAAGTACTACGGAGAGTAATGAGCCACTGTAGAGCCTACAGGGATACATTTCTATGTGATATTGTTTTTGTATCAGCCTCAAATGTTCCTAGAAACAGCCAGACAGGTCTTCCTGAAAAGGATAATCTGGAATCTTTACTTTTGCAATGGTTCTATGATACTTGTTAAATCTGCTCACAGTTAGTTCTCTTCTCTTTCAGCAAGCAACTCCCAATTAATTCCTTGGTACTGCAATAAGAGAAAATTAAAAGGGACTCATTTGATATTAGACGGGATCGTACTTATATACCCATTGCATTGTATAATAAGTGAGCGTAAGTATCATTCTGTTTTGTAGCCCCAAACTTTCCCTTGAAATAATTGGCAAGAGGCTAGAGGAAAAACAGTCAAGATTTATTAATACCTTCATGGTGCTAGTTATCTCTATAAATTAGTGAATTATTTTCCAAATATTGTAGATAAAGAAATTGAGGCACAGAGATGTTACTTAACTGATTCAAGTTCACACAGCTAATAAACAACAGAGGCACAATTCCAAACCAGTTCCTCATGGCTCTAAAACCTATGTGTTCTTTCCATAATAAGCTGCCTCATTTATTGAGCTTTTATTGTGGTACTTATTTTACATGCATTATTGCATTTAATCCTCGTAGCCTTGTTACGTAAGTACTGACTGTCCCCATTTTTGCTGATGAAGTAGGATTGAGAGAAATCAAGGCACTCTCATGTTGTCCTACAGTGAATAAGCAATAGATTCAAGATAAATGCCAGAGCCTGTGCTCTTGATCACTACAGAAAATTATGAAATTACAAGGCATAGCCCTGCCTTACGGTGCTAGCATCAAGGTGGTAAGACAACACAAAACCAAGGTTCTTAAGGAATCCTCTGCACTTGGGTGTATGTATGGGAGGAGAAGAAGGTGTTCTAGATAGGATAGTAACATGACAAATTCAGGGATGTAAGAATGGCATGGATGTTCAGTTTTATTTTCATTTTAGATAGAGTTATATGATAACATGGAAGGAAGGAACTTCACTCTCCTGGAGTGTAGAGATGTCAGGAATGGACTTGACAGAGTGTGTGACAGCCATGGGGTCTGATAGGCTTTAGAAGGCAGGTCATAAAGGGCCTGGAGAAAAGAGTGTGCATTGCAAATCCTGCACAGACAGCAAAACCACTGCCCAGGTAAACCAAGGCTGCAGTCTAACCTTGGAAGGAGAGAGTAATTTAGGACAGCAAAGCAGAATCCATCTCCTTGAGCAAGGCTTCAGGAAAGTCCTGTCTGAATCTAAGGAGGTAGCTCTAGGAAGGAAAGCAGAAGAAGGACATTTGCAGAAGAAGGAAGAGGGGCACCCTTGGCCTTTACGCACTCCTCCCCGTACTCTTAACTGAACATGCCATAAGTTGAACACCAGTGACCACCAGCAACTGCTGAGACTGAGGAGAGCAGCAACAACTAAGCAATTAACCTTTGGTGATGGGTGTGAAATGCTAATTGAGAGCAGAGTCTCTTCTATCGGGTGGGAGGGGGAACAGCAGAAAGATGTGTGAGGGGAATGAAAAAGACCAGCATGTTAGCAAGTCAGATTTAAAAGACGTTCAAATGTATGTAAGAGGGTGAGAGCAAAGAAGGAGATCACTGACCAATTCATTTTTCTGTTTCCTTGTCCAAGTTTCTTCTCCTTTCTCTGTAACCCTGCGGTGACTGCTGCGTATAAAAGCGAGCAGCTCCAGGGGGAGCTGACGTTGAATGCTTATGCTCCTCTCTGTCGTAATTCCTTTCTTCATTTGCTGAGTATCATTGGTAATTTCTATGTAAATTTTCTCAGAGTAGCAATTTAGCAGCTTTTCTGTTGACAAATGAGGAACAACTTCATAGTCAAGTGACTGCATGTCATCTTTTGCGAGAAGGTGGAAGTGACGCCTTGTAGATTACTGGGATGGATGCTGGAAGTGGGCGATCTTGGGAAAGCCTCATTGCCTCAGTGCCCTATTTAATTGCGCCCATTTGAGCTAGGAGAAAATAAGCTTCTATATCTAGGGAAGCTAGCTACTTGTGAAGAGTGATTGTTCTGAATCTTTTCTCTTTTAGTACTTGGTTAATGAGTACCTTTCAAACAGAATCAAGAGGCAAGACCCCTCCAATTTTGTCCAGAAGCCTTCATAAGCAGAGATATATTTTGTTTTGTATCAGATGCTTCTCATTGTCCATATTCAGGAAGCAGGGAACAGTGGCTTCCTTTTTGAAGTGACCAGGGATGGATGCAGGCAGCAAGGCACCATTGCTTTCCAGATGCCACCTTTGCTATAAGAATCGAAGTCCTTTAAAGTGGACTCTGAGAAACTTCACCTAAATCAATTCCCAAGGAGACAGCTCTCTGTGCAGTTTTTTCTCCTAACTAGAAAGCTTCCTCCTGCCACTGTGCTGAAAATGGGAAAGATAGGTGGATGGAGAGGTCTCTTTTAAAGCCCAGATTTCTGGAATTTGTGGTGCTTCTACTTTCCCATCCCCAGCAGTGACCTTCTCCTTATTTATTCATGGCAGAATCATATGTATAAAACTCATTTTTGCTGGTAACCGTTCTAAATTCTGGATGGTAGAAAAAATGATGCAGGGCCCCTCCTTTCATGAAACTTTCATTTTAGGAAGACGGAAACAGTAAGCCAGTGAACAGATAAGTAAATGGTGTAACATTGTTTAACAGTGATGGGATGGGAGGAGGGGTAACTGGAAGCTCAGAGGGTTCGTGGAAGTCCACTCTGCAGAGATGAGGGTTAAACAGAGATCTGAATGATTGAAAGAGCCAGCCACTCACAGATCTAGGGAGGCATGCTCCTGGAAGATGACACAGCTATAACCAAGGCCTTGAGGTGGGAAAGTACACAGCTTGCTGATGAATTAGATACATATCCAGTCTGCTGTTATATTCTAAGATTATTTCAGACTCCTGAGTAGGGATGTGTTTGCCTCTGTAGCTCCATAGGCCCTCAGGAGCCTGTTGGATACGTTGTTAAATTCAGGTCAACTAGCTCAAAGCAGAACCCAGCCCCTTGTCTGTCATCTTCTTTCTGCTGACTTCATATGAAGATGGCTCACTTTCACTGCCTTCCTTTGTGGGCATAGTCAGCCTGCGAATTAAAAACAGAATAAATTTTCTCATCTCCCTTGGATCCTGGGGAAACTAGGGCCTGTCTAGGCCTCAGTTCTTTCCCTAGATTGGGATTAAAATAGCTTTCCTTGCAATCAGCTAGACACCAATTTAGCAAACATTCTCTGGCCCCCTCCACGTATAACTCCTAGACTGCCTTACTAATTTCTTAGCATTCTTCTCCCTTTCTTTTCTCCAAAAATCCACCCTTTAAAGAGTTTTTCTCTGTGTCTTTCTTATTCTCTTTTGTGGAAAGCCCAAATTAGTTTATTCATTTTTGCCCTTAAAGTCCACCATATCCAATTGGGATATACAGAAGCCATTACCTTAAAAGTAAAGAATGAGAATCCTAAAATCTTTTTTTTTTCCATCCCCACATTTTTCTCGGTATGTTCCCTGCCCTTTGATGCATGAGAGGGTGAAAACTTCACATGTGTATTCTATGATAATGTGCTACAATTTTACAAGTGTTTCTGTAAATCTCACTTCATGTAATTATCATAAAAACCTTGGGAGATCAGCAACACAAGAACTGATGGGAATCTCTGTAAGTGGGGAGGTGGGGATGCAAGGGAAGTCGGATCACTTCCTAAGTCCAAAGCTCAGAGCTTCATGTTGACACCCAATCTGCACCGACCTTTGACCTGGCATTACCATTCCATGGCTATTTGTTGGTTTCAGCATCCTGGATAGGGGGATTATTATTATTATTATTATTATTATTATTATTTTTGAGATGGAGTCTCACTCTGTAGCCCAGGCTGGAGTGCAGTGGTACAATCTGAGCTCACTGCAACCTCTGCCTCCCAGGTCCCATTTTAAGCAATTCTCCTACCTCAGCCTCCCAAGTAGCTGGGATTACAGGCATGAGCCACCATGGCCAGCTAATTTTTGTATTTTTTAGTAGAGGTGGAGTTTCACCATGTTAACCAGTCTGGTCTTGAACTCCTGACCTCATGATCCACCTGCCTCGGCCTCCCAAAGTGCTGGGATTACAGGTGCGAGCCGCCGCACCCGGCCGATTTTTTTTTTTTCCCCAAGTTGTAAGGCAATGGCTAACAGAGAAGAGAAAGCAGGCCTGAGAAAGCACTAGTTTTCTTGGGACCTGATTTAATTTTTGGAAGAAAATGGGTTGAAGGCATAGGTGATTATTTGTTTCTTATATCTTACAGAAAAAAATCAAGTGCTCTATGACGTTACTGAATATATAACAAAAAAATATAAATCATTCGATTACAAAGATACATGCATATGTTCATTGTGGCACTATTCACAACAGCAAAGACATGGAATCAACCCAAATACTCATCAATGATAGACTGGATAAAGAAAATGTGGTGCATATACACCTTGAAATACTATGCAGACGTAAAAAGGAATGAAATCATGTCCTTTGCAGGAACATGGAAAGAGCTGGAAGCCATTATCCTCAGGAAACTAACGCAGGAACAGAAAACTGAATACTACGTGTTCTCACTTATAAGTGGGAGCTGAACAATAAGAACGCATGGACACAGGGAGGGGAACAACACGTACTGGGGCCCCATTAGGGGAGGATAGGAGGAGAATATCAGGAAAAAGAGCTAATGCATGCTGGGCTTAACACCTAAATGATGGGCAGTAAAGCACTGTGACACACATTTACGTGTGTAACAAACCTGCACATCCTGCACATGTACCCCAGAACTTAAAATAAAATGACACAGTACTTTCCCCACTGTTTTTTTTTTTAAGCAAACATGTTCTCACGCAGAACACAGGCAAGCATGTCTAACATGTTCCATTCTAAGTCTTGCTCTTTTATGTGGTTGAAAATGACTATGGACTATCCATGTCACCAATTATGGGTTCTGGTGTGTATGTGGACACTTCGGACTTAACTCAAAGTTTTTCTTACTAAGCCCTATTGCCAGGTAGGGAAAATCAGTTTCTATATTAAGCAAGGCTGTGTCCAACTTTTGAAATGGAATGAATAGTTAAAATTGTGCATTTCTCACTCTGGTGCTCGCAGATCGCTGTCTCCACCGCCACCCCCACCTCTCATCTCCACCACCTTCCCCAGCAGTGGAAAAGTATGTCATATGTGTGTGGGGTGGGTACAGATAGAGAAACTTGGCAGAAATAGGGTGAGAGATGTGACTAACACCCTCAACTAATTTCTGTGCGTGTTCCCAAACAGAGCTTCAGAGAAAGGAGCAAGAGCTCCTTGTATTCTAACCCAAGCCACCCCTTCACACTTCCAGCTTTAGCTCACTTCTCCACCTTCCGTGCAGTGTTGCCATCTGACCTGGCCACTGAGAAGCTCAGACCTCCCAGCAGGAGATCCACCACATAAGCTAAAAATAAAAGCTGCTACTTCTCCGTGGATACCATTAACCCAATTAGAGAAAAAAAAACAAAAAATTACAGCTTCATTAAGTACAAGCAGAATAAACTCCAATAAAGCAAACCAAATCAGTTATACAATTTAAAACTTTACTAAAAAATCAAAATGATTTGAAACTACTGATCACTTAAATGACATATACTGCATGGCAGTCATTATTTGAGCCAGTAATTCAGCAGAAGCCCAAGGCTCCTGTGCAGCAGTACATGTGACAGGGACAGTTGATGATTCCTACACACAAAATTAAATGCAACTAGTTTTCGAGGGTCTGCCTCTCTCCGTGAAAAGGGAATGTATCCTTCTGAAAGTCCTTTTGTTTAAAAATATGATCAGGCTCTGAAAGAATTTTAGGTCTTGATATTAACTAACAGAAGGCATGTATTTATTAAAATTTTGCATGGAATAGGGGCTAACTGGGACCTGATTGATTGATATTGGAATTTGATTTATCCCCAGTAGAAGTGCCAGGATATTAAGCTTCTATTACTCCACAAGTGATACCATTTTGCTTCTGGTGGGTGAGGTAAATCTTAGATTAGAATTGGTAAAACCTCAAGACTTTGAAAGACACACAGGCTCCTACTGTATACTTGCTCAAGTTCTTTTAATTATTTACAATTCCCCGCAAAGAACGTTCTTGGGGGTGAGTCCCAGAACAGAGGTGAGTCTCCAGCTGTGAAAACCGTAGCAAGTACGGCAGGAGGCATCTTTGATTCAGAACAGAACTGCCACTCATCTTTCCATCAGAACAGGGGCAGGAAGTTCCTGCTGATACTGATTGATGCCACAAATCAACTGGAGTTGTTCCCTGATCCATATGGGCCTTGGACTTGGTGCTGTTCTGGAAACCAGATTCATTGCTAAAGGAGGTGAGATAAAAGAAGGCAGCCTAACCAATGGCCAGCTCAAATTGGGAGCTCAAATGACCGGGGCCTCAAGGAAGTCAGCCTCTGAGAACCAGCCTCTGATAATGGGAATCTCACCTATTTGTCTGCTTTTGGGGTAGATCCAGACACCATAATGTGTCAGCAGCCTCTTAGTTGCTGAGACAATTGTCCCAGAGTACACAGACTCAATCTAAATTCCTCCAGTATGTTGTCAATGAATTTATGCCACACTGACTTTCTAATTTGCAATTTTTAAGTCAATATACTTTATTTCTTTTAAAAATAGTGTTTTATATTTTCATGCTATAACATATTCCCATTGTATTAAAATTGGCAAGTAAAGAAAGTAAAACATGTGAAGTCATTACTATCATTTTCCCAGAAGTGATGTGCTAGCAATCAGACATATTTCATCCCCAATTTTTTTCTATAGACACTTTTACTTTACCATATTGTGTACTTGGGTCTATTTTCAACTCTGAGCCACCTGCTATATTGAACAATGTTTCTACAGACACCATGCTGTTTCTTCTTTCCTTCTTTCACTCAACAATCATTTACTGAGCATTTTGAGAAAAACTAGAGGAGAGAGATAGAAAACTTTTGCATTTTTTCTGGAGTCAACTAGTTACAAATCAGAAACAACTATCTTGAATCTCATTATCTTGTTATTTGCACTGTTAAAATCCCTTCACAGAATAGGTCCACAGTCTTAATTTGGTAACTAAATGAAAACAAAAAGGAATTCATCAACGTGGATTTGTTTTGTGTTGGCTTGGAGTTACTGGCAATCTGTGATGACATACACCACTCCCCACCGTAGACACATGCGTTCAAATGCAGATGCTGTGTTAGTCTGTTCTCAAGCTGCTTATAAAGACATATCCGAAACTTGGTAATTTATAAAGGAAAGAAATTTAATTGACTCACAGTTCCACATGGCTGGAGAGGCCTCACAATCATGGTGAAAGGTGGAGGAGAAGCAAGACACATCTTACATGGCAGCAGGCAAGAGGTCTTGTGTAGGGGAACTCCTGTTTATAAAACCATTAGACATCCTGAGACTTATTCACTACCATGAGAATGGTATGAGGAAACCACCCCCATGCCTCAATTATCTCTACCTGACCCCGCCATTGACACATGAGGATTATTACAATTCAAGGTAAGATTTAGGTAAAGACACAGCCAAACCGTATCAGCAGCACACACAATTTTATGTGTTTTGTGAAGAAGAGGCAATTGTGGAAACTACTTAAAAAGTTTTATGTCAGTCTCATGAGTTGGGGAGTTAGGTGACCCTGTAATGACACCTGTGGGCTTGCATTTTATTCTTGACCATTAATGAACCATTTTTCATTGCCCTCTGTTTCAGTAAACCCAAAAATCTAGGGTTCACAAAACAATGAGATTAAGGAAACCAGCTGCTAACTATTTCGATAGGAAACCTTTCCTGATTTGAGAAGGATGGGTAAGGAGGTGGAGAATGAGCTTTCAAGGCACAGTTTTGA
Organism: Cacajao melanocephalus; assembly: GCA_963573385.1. NCBI lineage: Eukaryota > Metazoa > Chordata > Mammalia > Primates > Pitheciidae > Cacajao > Cacajao melanocephalus. The sequence continues at coordinate 12,795 of CAUYLG010018216.1, forward strand.
TTTTCCAGAAAAATGCATCTTCTTAAAACTGATAATCTCACCAACATGAGGCCTACCAACTGACTCGTAACAGCCTAACTGGAATGTACCTGTCTAAAGCTGTTAAACACAACTATTTTCAAAACATTTAGCCATCTTCATAAAAGATTTTTTAAAATTCAAGCTAGGTTTTCTTCCTTGATTTGAAAAAGAAATATGACACTTTTAGGAATATGATTATATATGCATATAAGGAGGAGAAGCAGAATACTTAAAAGGCAAGCATTTCCTCTTTTTATTTGAGAGAGAGAAAGAAACTCCTAGGCAATCAGAGCAGAACATTCCTAACCTTACATTTGATGCACCCACTGAGCTACTGAATAAATGCTTAATATGTCAGTGAGTCCACAAAGTCTCTTTTCCTGGGTCCTTTAAACTGATAGATCTCAATCACCTCTACTGAAATGTTATCCCGAGAAAACTACAAACCAAGGGCAGCTCACCACTGATTCTTCCTTTATGAGGGTTTCTCAGGAGAACATACAGCTAGAGATCTCTGTTTCTCCTTGGTAGACCTCTTCTTGCTCTTCATGAGGATATCCTAATAAACGACTCGTTGGTAACTTATCAGAGCTTTTTCTTTCCCCAACCCATTCTCCTTAATGCATTTTTTTTTTTAGTTTTTCCTTTATTGGAATGCAGAAGTCCAGGCTTGGTGGGAACCCAGAAGAGAAGAAGGTAAAAGACCAAAATGAGTGTGAAGCTGAGAAATCCATATTTGGAAGGAGTAGCATCCTCATAGGTGCTCATCCTCACAAATGCTCACAGAAGTCCATATGATACTGCTTGCATTGCCTGGGCCTTTATGAAAGGAGCAGGGTCATGTGAGATTAGTCATTGTCCAAAGAGCAAAGAGCATGGAAGTCACCAGTAGCCTGCAAACTCTTTCCTTTTGGCTCCTCCAGCACTTACTACTTTTTTATGCCATTTACCTTACTTGATAATTCTATATTTCTTATATACCAGATATAAACCAGGATGGTTGGGGGCCATTATGTACTGAGCACTGCCCAACTCAATTTGCTTAGCTTGCGATGTGAATGGCTTCTCTCCTCTAGAGGTGCTCAAGGTGCAACCCGCATAACCACAGCTGATAGCCATGTTGTCAGCGCCCAGTCATATTTTAAACACTTCGAGGGCTGAGACTATGAAATAGAGAAAGGTTTGAATAGCTATTCACAGAATTCAGTTAAGTTGAAAAAGTCATACGACGAGACTAGCTCCACTGACTCCCAGAAAAAGTGATTTGGTTTCTCAAGGGTGAAATCTTCCTCCACAAACATGTACTGTTTGGCAATATGTTTTTTTAAACCTTTAGAATTGTAATGCTTTTTGCTGGGTTATATGTTCTCAAATTTTGCCTCAAGATCCATCATTCCCCGTTTTATTATGGTAAGCTTATCACACATTTATATACCTGCCAGGCTATTGGAGACATTTTGATATGTGGCCTGACCTTTCTGGGTCTCGTTTAACCTCTCTAGACTGCAGTTTTCTCAACTGGAAAAATTGCCATCGTATCTGCCCGGCCTACATCATTAGACCTGATGAAGATTCAAAGGAGCGATTCAGGCAGAAGCTCTGTAAAGATTTCAAAGCACAGTATAGACTACATTATCATTAAACTACTTGATAGTTATGACTTTTTAGGGTAATGAGACATAATCAAATGCAACTTCATGTATGTAAGTAACAGCTCTTCATTCTTATCTTGTAAAATTGAATCTTTATCCTTTGACTGATCAGCTGACCAGCATAAACCTTGGAGAATCTTAAACTTCTGAACACATTCCACTTCTCTCTTTATGTTCCCCTGTGGATCTCTTAGGAGTATGTAGAGAGTGAGAGTCCACCCTACAGGTTACCTTTCACTCAAGAGGTTGTGGCATCCTATTCATCGTCCAGTTCTGGACTTTTTTTTCCCCATTGCAGAAAATTGGTGTCACATTGTCACATGGATCCCTTTTTCCCTCTTAACGCTTTTGCTTCTTCAGTGGTGGAGTGCCCTCCTAAAACTGGAGAAGAGAAATCTAAAGCTATGTGTTTCAGAATGAAAGCATCAATCACAAGAAACTCTCAAGCCTTAAAATATATTTAGCTTTTGAATATATCCATATTTATTGGTAAAATATTAAGCAAAATGATAGACAAAATTTAGACTATATAAGAATCTATGGAATTGACATGATTTAGATAACCATTCAAAGATGAGTCATGAAAAAGGTACAGTATTCTCATTGTACAGCATTTTCTATCCCTGTGACATCTGAATGCCACCTTCATCATTTTTGTCATATTCACCTATCACTTGGACTATTATTTACTTAATATTCTTCTGTAAGTTGATTTATTTTCCTTAAAAATATATTTATTTTGAAAGCAAAATATATAATTCTAAAGTAAGTGAAAAGTCAATATTACTTCTCACAAATAAAAGATAATTATAAAAACAAAAGCGTTAAGAATAATTTATGTTGTTATATTTTAGCTATATATTATAGCCTGACAGAAGACAAGAATTAGTTCTCATTTAAAAAAATTAATGGAGATTGGCAAATTTTTAAAAGGCTTTAAGTGCCTATTTTCTCTCTGAGGAAATAAAATTAAAAGAAAACTTAAAAGTTAATAATTTTCCATAATTGTAATTTGGAAGGATTCAGTATATTTTTTCATTATGATTTCAAATCATTTAATATATCAAAAACATAGTCATAAACATTAGGGTCGTCATCTATTTTGAGTGTAGAGATTTTATTTCTATACGTAGATGTTTTCAACATAGAGATTTTATTTCTATACGTAGATGTTTTCAACAATATAACCTAAATTCCTGGGAAGTTATCTATTTTACATTTTATTTTTAAAATCTTTCTTCCCTCACTTCTTCATTGTAATAAGGGACTTCTTTAAACCAAAGTTTCTATTATAGATAATAAAACAACCATCACAACAAGAAACTACTAAATGATTACAGCTCCCAGTAGAAGTGCTTTACATGGATATTTTACTTCAACCCTCACAACAGCTCCATAAAGCAAATGCTACTAGAGTAACCGTTTTACAAATGTGAAAAATGAGGCTTACAGGAATTTATTACTTTGCTGTGATCACACAGCTAGTATGTCAGGCAATCTGATCTGGCGCCTTCAATGTTAACCTTTCCTGAAATAATCTTACTATTTTAAAAAAGTGTTACTAATAATGATAAGAGGCTATATTTTACTATTTTTTTGAAAAGTATGTTTATGGTCTACATCAAAATTAAGAGTGACATTCAGAAACTCCTGTACCATTGGAAAATGAAATTATACAATTTGGATTTCTGTTCAGAAAGTAAGGTTAAACAAATAAACAAAAATAAAAAATGACAAAAGCATTTTAATAACCATTCTGGATTTTTTTTTCATTTTTAAAATGAATGTTGAACGCTTCTTCCTCCTAGTGTATTGCTTTACTTCCTTAACATAATCCTATTTTATTAACAAGACTGTGAGGACACATGTTAAAGTGAGGTTCTGAGAGACGCTTTAGAGCCAGAGAAAAGTGAAAAATTCCTGAAGTCTTCAGAACCCAAGTAAAGAAGACTTTGTTTGGAATTGGCAGCAATGACTTCCACTAGTATTTTACCATGCTGCTGTAATTAGTCCCATTCCCATTTCTACTTCTTCCTTTTTTTTTTTTTCTTTTTTTGAGACGGAGTTTTGCTCTGTTGCCCAGGCTGGAGTGCAGTGGCACGATCTCGGCTCACCACAACCTCCGCCTCCCGGGTTCAAGCAATTCTCCTGCCTCAGCCTCCCAAGTAGCTGGGAGTACAGGCGCGCGCCACAATGCACAGCTAATTTCTGTATTTTTAGTAGAGACGGGGTTTCACCATGTTGACCACGATGATCTCGAACTCTTGACCTCGTGATCCACTCGCCTCGGCCTCCCAAAGTGCTGGGATTATAGGTGTGAGCCACCGCGCCTGGCCCCCATTTCTACTTTTTATGGCAGAATTTCTTAACCTTAGAACTATTGACATGGTGGGTTGTATACTTCTTCATTGTGGATGGCTGTCCTGTGCATGGGAGAATGTATAGCAGCGTTGTTGGGCTCTATCCACTAAATGCCAGTAGCGTCCCCCAAGTTGTGACAATAAAAAGTATTTCCAGACTTTGTAAAATCACTCTCATTAACCACAGCTAGGGATTAGCTCAACTTGTGGTACTTTTCTGCTCATTTTGCTGTTAACTGGCATCTGCCATTCTTGCTGGTGGTCATGTTACTGTTGTTGCTTTGTCCTTTAGTAAAGGTTCTTTCTCTGCTCGGAGAAAGGATATGTTTAGAACCTTTAGAATCTTAGTAAAAGCTCTTTTACTATTCAAGGTATACCAGTGAGATAGAAAAATGATTGTATATTGACATTTATCTGAATGTTTTCACTTAAATTTCAGTGTTGAATCAACATCTCTATCAGCTTGTCTTCCTGGAGAAGGATATTTTCTGGAGGTTCTAGTCAGGCTCAGTGGTTACCGAAGTAGGCGGGAGTCTTAGCAGCTTGGGGTTACTGTGGAAACCAGAAAATAAATGGACAATGCTGGGACTGCTTTTTGGCTAGTATAATATTCCAGAATCCCTGAGGCTTGTTTTTAAATCAGCATAAGCTGGTTTTATATCTCACTTTTGTCTTGCAGCATTACAGAAAGTGGCAAATACTTATCTTGGCATGTCCTATCATGACATGAGCCAAAAACTGTCTTATTCATAGATTCCCTGTCTAGGGGAATAGTTGCCTTATCAACATTTGGGGGAAACACTGCTGAAACCTTTGGAGACCCCAAAGTTATGTACTCTTATTTGATGGATAAGTGACTCAAAATTCACATTGACCACATCAACTCAAAATCTTACCTATTAGACTGGCAAAAGAACTCTGGGTACTTTGTTGGGAAGGATGATGGAGAAGGGATAAGTGAAAATGCAAAGGATTACTTACAGCAAAAGACTTGAGAAATATTTTAGGCTTGAGGAGAACTCTATAAGGGAAAGATATTTGCGATGGGGACTACTAAATACTGCTTTTCACCTATTGCCATTTGAAAATTGCCTATTAACATACTGTTTTTTTCTGAAATGCTACTATGAGAAGGCAGGGATGAGAAGGGGATTGTGATTGAGTAAAGATCCATTCTTTGAATCAGGTCCTCATTTGTAAATTGTGATTTTCTGTACCTTAAGAAGATAATTTTTTTTCTAACATGGCCTCATATTTTCAGCTTCTTGCTCCACCTGTATTCAAATGCAGGGTGATTTATTTTTCTCCTTTATGCCAGGTGACTTCCCCCTGTGTATACCCTCTCTCGGAAGTATTTATTTATACCTCCCTAAAATCAAACAAAAGTTCAGCTATATTGTGTAGAAAAGGCCCTGCTAAGGCATGTCACACCTTCCTAAAGCACATAAGTTATAACTTATTTATGTATTTACTTTGAGGTACCATTCCTGAGTATCTAATAGTGAGATTAATGAGCTGGTTAATGTGGTATAAATTTGGGGTAGAAATCATTTTGAAAACCTCACAAATACCTACTACTATGTTGTGTGAAGCTTTGCGTTTTTATGGCTGCAACTCAAGCAAAGAAATATTATTTGAAAGAGGTGATTTGATGTTAGTATTTAATAAAATGTACTTGTTTCACGTACTTACTGAATAAGCACCCTTCTTTACTATCATCACTGGTTTTTATATTTAGGTCTGTGAATTTATCCTTTATCATGGCTTACCTTTGAAGATGGTGGCATAATTAGAGAGTTACAAGGGGACATCTGAAAGTTGTATATATATTGAACTAAAAGATAAAAATAAAAAATAATTTCTCAACATAAGCTCCGTCAGGTTTAAGACATTTTTGTAAGCTATGATACCAGTCATTTAGTCCATCCTTAAAGAACTGAGGGTCCTGAAAATGTAACCAGGCTAATGCAGTCTTTTTGACGTTATTAACTGAAGAAAACTGGGTGCCCTTTAAAGACATTTTAAGATTAGGAAACAAAATTAGGAGCCAAATCGGGGGACAAGGTGGTTATCTAATTACTCCCCATCAAAACTCTCGCAAAATTGCTCTTGTTTGTTGGGAAGAATGAGCAGGAGCACTGTTGTGGTGGAGAAGGACTCTCTGGCAAAGCTCTCCTGAGTGTTTTTTTTTTCTTTGTATTTTGCAAAAGGTTTGGCTAACTTTCTCAAAACACTGTCATCATCAGCAGGTGTTACCGTTCTTTGGCTGTCCATAAAGTCAGTGAGCAAAATGCCTTGAGCATCCCCCAAAACTCTTGCCACGACCTTTGCTCTTGACTACTCTGCTTTTGCTTTGATTGGAGCACTTCTACCTCTTGGTGGCCGTTGCTTCTATTGTTTTTAGAATCCTACTGATGAAGCCATGTTTCATCTCCTGTTACAATTCTTCAACAACATGTTTGAGGATCTTGATCTCATTTGTTTAAAATTTTCCCTTAAACTCTGGTCTTGTCTTCAGCTTATCTGGGCACAGTGTTCTTGACACCGATTGGGTGAAAAGTTTGCCCAACGCTAGTGTTTCAGTAAGCATTGCTAGTGAACCAATTGAGGTATCTATGGGGCTGGCTATTGTTCACGCTGCTAATAGATAGTCCTCTCCAATTAGGGCACAAACAAGATTATTTTTTTTTCTACAGAAATTCAATGGATGGTCTGCTGCTGTGGGCTTCATTCTCAGCATCATTTTGTCCCTTCTTAAAAATAATTACTCATTTTTAAACTGCTGATTTATTTTGGCCATTGTCCCCAAAACTTTTTATAAATCATCAATGAGTTTACCATTCTTTCACCCAAAAATTCACCACAAATGTGATGTCTGTGCTTGCTTCAATTTTAGCAGAAGTTGTACTGCTCTGATAGAGGCTTTTAAAATAATGCATGCCTTATTTCTCTTACTCCCTCAAACTAGATCATGTTCAGACATGTTACAACAAGTTAGTACAAGTCTATTTTGTTACAAAGCCAAATAGAAATCTATGCATATTTTTTTCTTATATGCATTTTCCACAAACTTTTTGAAGACTCTGCATATATTCATCTACATATATGGCTTGTGGGAAATCTCACAACAGAAATTGAAGACACAGGCTTACTCATTGGAATGAAATGGCTTATAGAAAATTCCCACAGCTGGCTAGAAGGAGTTGAGGCAACCTCTTCCCTCTCCATGGTTCCAGTATCACCCAAAGCTTTTCCTCCTCAGCACTAAATCTTTGCTGCAATATGCCTCCTTTAAAGGTGCTTACAAAATGGCCTCATTTCAAAGAACGAAAGATATTTTAACAGTTAGATTGCAGCTGGAATTTTAAAGCCCAGAACTTTAAAATAAATAGATAAAAAGAAGAAAAATAAAAACTCTTTATACAAATTCTTAATCTTACACTTTGTGTAAAATTGTCATTGCCATAATGATTTTAGTCTTTTCTCTGACCTGGATTCTCCTCCTCCTCAGCTTTAAAAATTAATCCATTCTGTGTAGTGCCTATTATAATTTAGCACGTTGTAGGTGCCCCATTAGTTTTGTTGCTTTATTTACCTGCATCCTCACACATCGTGTGATTGTGCTTGCAGGGCACATTGAACTACAACACATTCTTTCACTCCAAAATCTGTCACCAAAAAGCAAAGCAAAATCTTTCCCTCCTTTACTGAATGGATGGCTGGGTGGATAGCTGCTCTTTGCACATGTTCATGTTGAGTAGGTGCTGTATAAAATCACTTGTTCTTTTTTTAATGTGACTCACGACAAAATTATCCCAGCTTTCAGTAATCTCAAGGAAAAAAAAATACTTACCATCTGCAATTTACTGCTTTTAACCTGAAAAATAGGATCTAAAATGATACCCAGATACTTAAGAGGCTTCACGTGTTGTAGGCAGAAGCTGACAGATGGCACATGGTAGTAGGCTGGTGCCTTATAAGAAGGGAAGACAGGGGCAAGTAGACAATGGAATGGAAGGCTTCTTGGGAAAAGGTCATGACAACTCTTTAAGCAGAGATAATTAATTATTTCCTATATTCTGTAAATAGCCTGTTTATACAAATAGCTGATGTCCTCAGTAAGACATAGCAGTGAATCTCTGGGAAAAGAATCTGTAAATAATAATGCAAGGGAGCTTCTCTTACGTCTATTGCTAAGGGGATTATCTTAGCATTCAATTTTAAGCCATGTAACCTGGAATACTCAATGTATAATTCTTGTTATTACTCTTCATGTAATGCATAGACTTGGATTCCTATATTGGGAGAATAACTTATCTCTTTTAAATAACACCATAATTTTCCTTGAAGGTAGGGGAGAAAGAGAGTAAAGTAGAGCAATTTTCTAAATTCTGTCTTCTATGGACCATATCCCTACTCATCTGTGACATCTAATGTAATAGATTTTCAAGAATAATTTGTAAAATTGATATTTGGAGAAGTTTATACATACTTCTTAGTCCCAGACTATAGAAACTTCTGCATTCTAGAATTTCAAAGAATGTGTCTCTGTCAACTGTATTCTGAAGGTAAGAGACATTTGACATTTGACTGCTTCAATCAACATTTTCCAATGCAGATCACTAGGCAGAAATGCCTTGACAGGGCATATATTTGATACATAATGATTATTTGCCTTGACTTTTAACGAAGTCCCATTTAGAAAGATTGAAAGACTCAAAGGCAAATGTGATTGGATGTGTGCTAAAGCATGTTCAGTATGTGTTTTGAAATATCTTTAAAAGTTCCCAGGATGTGGCACATATCATTCACTCACAGCTGAAAATCTCTCAGTTGAACAAAGACAAGTATTTGCTTTTTTCCATGACGCACTCCACGTGTGACTTAAATGGCAAAGTGAAGCCTCTAGTTTGTAGATTTTTGCTTTAGGAGACAGGGAGCTGTCCGTAGTTCTGAATGGGTTATGCTTTAATGAGGATAGACACAGGGTGCAAAGGAAAGTGATGAGGATCCCCTGACCTGCACTGACTTTAGCAATAAAGGCACTGGAATAATGAGATCCTATGGAATTTACTAAAATACGAGTAGAAACAAGTGGTAAAGGCAGCCCAGACTGTAGTTCAGTCTAAGAATATCTAAGCTGCACATTCAGCCATAAAATTAGAGCCCTGTGGTTTATCTCAAGGCAGTAATTTTTAAAGGGGGATTTGAATAGTCTTTCCAACTGTAGCTATATTACCGAGGCAGTTAGTTTACCTATTTTTTAAGGCAAGCAAGTTGGGTCTGATTGTTATTTGAAATCTAATGACAAAGCCAGATGAGGCTGTGCCTCCTCTACTCCCAGTTTCCTCCCCTTTCCATCACTGTTTCCTCCACCCTGCCTATCCTCATTTCCTTTTGCTCTTCCTTTTTTCCTTTCTACTCTTCTCTATTCTCCCACTCTTTAATTTCTCCTCTTTTGCACCCCTCTTAACCTCTTTCCTTCTCTTCCTTTTTCTCTCTTTTTTTCTTTCTTTCTCTGTCTCTCTCTGTCTCTGTCTCTCTACCTCCCTCTCTGTCTGTCTGTTTCTTTCTCTCTCTGCATGTGACTGAATTACCTCTTGAGTCAGCATTTAAATTTTGTAATTGGATGTTATGGGTCTTTATAGGTTTCACTTTGGGAGATCAGTGGTGGACTTTAGAGTTACTTTGACAAGTTTACAAAAATAAGCTTATTAGTAGTTTTAGAGACCACCATTTGAGCAATTATAGTCTACCTCCCCAGAGGCTTGGTAGGCTTACCACAATTTAACCTCACTCTTCCATCATTAGTTCTCTGCTCTGTGAAACAAGTACTGTACTCTTCTTCAAGCCCAGGTGAATAAGGCTTTTCTAGGAAATGCTTTGGAATTATAAGAAAATAATTCCTTCTATGAGAAAGGAAAAAGTGGTGGCTTTCGAGGTAACTTATTTACCATCTCTCTCAAGAGAGGTAAACCATAACCCTTAACAAAACTGTATTCTAATGAAGTCATTGGCCACAGCATCCATCTTCTATCCCAAAGGAGATGCAAATAACTAAATTCCTGTCCTGATACAAATATAAGAAATGCAGTGATGACCTGACAGGTCTAGTTTCCTTCTTGTCCTTGCTTTACTCTGTTTACCCTCATTTTAAATTATCTCTTCCTCATTTCTCCATATTATTTAATTTGGTAAGCAAATGTCCCCTGGTATAAGCTGTGTAAATATTATAACTGAATTACTGTCTGGTTACTTAACTCATTACAGAAAACTATGATAAGGTTTTTAATTACAAAATTAGCCCTGCCAAATCAATTTCTTTCATTTAATGAACATCAGAAGGTAGTACAAAGAGGATAAAAATCATGCCCTTTCTTATCTTATTTAGAGTACTTTTTTTCCAAAAATGATTGTTATATAAAAATTGCCAACAACATTATTTTCTTCCTTGTCTATTTTTATATGATTTCTTTAAACTGTTAATTTATGCTAAACTTGTTCAGCTAAGATTTCATACAATACTCCTCTTGAACCTATATTTTATTCTCAGCGTTGTCTTGAACATTTTACTCTGACTTCCCTAGCTCTTCACTTATCAATTTGCTTCTAATCTTCTCCTTCATAACCTTATGAATACGTTTTCTATGTAGTGCCTCGTATTGCTCTTTAGACCTGTCACTTATCACTTCTTCTTAGGATACTCCTCTCCACCAAACTTTTTTTGTCTACTCTAGCTATACATTTTTAAATTCTTTAGCACACATAAACATATCTGATAAAGCAAGATCAAGCTCAAAGATGCTTTATCATGTTTGCATCCAAAAAACTGGGGTTATCCTGAACTCTCGAGCAAAATATGGTAAAATCCTGACAACAAAATGAAGTGACATTTATGCTTACATATGTCCTTCCTTGTTTTCTCTGTTTTCATTCTAAATGTAAATATCTAGTCCATTCATTTATGTGTCTAATAATCATTTTACTTTTACTTTAATCTCTTTGATAAAGGTTATGAACATGGCTGTTACAGAATTATCATAATTTCCATGGAGAACTTCTGACATATTTTACCAAACATTTTTGAAATGTTACACTTACAGTTAAACCTAGAGAGGATTCTTTTGAGAAAAGGGACTACCTTATGGAAATGTGGGAAATTCCTTCTATTCTTTCCCTTTTCTTCATGCCTAGTTCCCTAACATTAGATTATTTATATATACTAGTAATTAAACTTATTTCAAAATCTAAAGCTAAGGGAAAATAATGGGTCGTTGCTCAGAAAAAATGCATAGTAATTGTGAGTTTTCTAAGACTGTCACAATATTTGATCAACAGTGTCCTTACTGAAATTTCATGGTTTCTTCCTGTAGACAAGGCCACATGCAAATGAAAGCAGACTTAAAATATTTATACCCATAGCTGGAAAATCAAATCATAAATGGGGAGCTATGTATTACTTTTGTGTTACGCCACATAATTTGGGAGCTATAAATCTAGGATGTCAGACATCTTTTCTATGAATATTGTAGTATCAATAAAAAATTATCCTAATGTGTTTACAAATAAATTGGCATTAATTCTATGAATTCTTTCTTTGCGCATTCCTCATTTTTAGCCAGACTCAGTGGTTGAGTTGCAAATGGTTATTTCCTAGTGAGATATGACCTATGAAGAGTAACCTGTTTCACTGGATCCCTTGGTTTGGAATGTAGCATATGCTTGTCCAGGTCCACTTCTGATGACCAGGTCTGTTGGTTCTTGCTACTGCCTGAAGTAGCATAATAGTTAATTCAAAAGATGGCCGCTTTTCCCTAGAAGCCTTTAGGACCTTTTAAGATGACTAAGTCTATAGAAGAATGAGAGGGAATCTTTGATTTATTTGGGGTCTAGAGGTATCATAACTGTGAATCACAAAGTTGTGGCACAATGGACTCACCTCAGAAGATTTTCTTCATGAAATTGAAGTTTCGTTTTGTCTTTAAAAATTCCATTTTCATGCAATTTTGCATGTTCTCATCAAAGCAAGAATCCAGCTTCCTGATCTAGTTAACTGGAAATCTATATAGGTACACACAATCCAACCTCTGGGGCCTGTTTTGCAAACAGTCTTTATGTCGTGACTTAGACTATCACATGAGAAATTTCTCCTTGAAAAGAGATGACTGCTTTTGACAGTTGGCTTTTCCCAGTGCAGTCATTAGACTGCACATGACTGATGTGTGTGCACGTTTGGGGAGGGGTCTTCATTCCCTGGTCTTCATTGTCTGAGATCAGCGTCTCTTCAGAAGCAACCATGTACTACTTTCTCCCCAAACCACCTTCCCTCCTGACCATAACTGGTTATATAATCCTCATCTTCTATTATCCTGACTGCTGATCCGTGCCTGATGGCTATGCCAGGTCTCACAACACCACGCACTTTTGATTACTGCACTCTAAGCTGCTTAATAAGACAATTAAAAATGATTTACAAACGGCCATCACAATGCAACTGGGGATCAGGAAGAGAATGTTCTATTTGCTCCAATATTAAAAACGCATGCCCTTCTACAGTTCCTTCTGCAGCTGCTGTTGATTCCAGGATTGGTTTACTTCTTTTTTAGATTTTTTTGTTGTTGTTGAATATCGTTTTAAAATAGTTCCTCCTAAATAATGTATAGCTGGAAAGAATTCAAGGGATGTGTTACGGATGCTAGATTGGTCTGAAATCTTCTTCCCTTTAGTGGGGTGAACACTGCCTAGAATTCTGGAGTAGTTCAGAAGTAGTACAAATGGTCTTTCACCACGCCAGCTCCTTCTCAGTTTGAGGGTCAAACCTAATTTAAGCACTGACACATCCATCTTGATCATTTCCTCTTTCCTCCTATTGTTGCATTGATTAAAATGGGCAACTCTCCCAAAGATTCTATTGTGAGTCACACAGACATTCATCTATAAAAAATGGAAATTTATCAGAAATAATGACCTTGATATTTTGAATGTAATAACTGAGAAATTAAAGTAGAATCTCATCTTGTATGTGTTGAAAATGCTCATTTTTTGTTTAGTTTTTTTTCTTGTCCAGAAAATGAAAATTGATATTAGCCTAAATATTAAGAAGATTGTCTATTTTTAGTGCTGAGACCCAAAGATTAGTTAAATGGGCACTGGCAGGGTTACCATAACTTTTCTTAGGAAGGGTGTGTGGAATGGATTTTAAAAAAAGAATGATCTTTGAAGTCAGATATTCTTATATCTTATTCTTGCCTCTGTTACTTAATAAAGTGTGGGACTTTGAGCAAGATGCTACCTCTATCTGAGATTCCATTTTCTCATTTGTAAAATGAATACAGTAATCTTAACATCCAGGGTTGCCATGAGAATTGCATAAGGTTATCTATGTAAAGTTCGTGGCATGAAGTAGGTGCTCAGAATATATTGATTTTTTTTTAATCCTCTCATTCGGGAGAACAGATGATAAAACATTTATCGCTGTTAGTGGTGTTGTCCATGGTATATCCTGGCAAATGCAATGAGATACTAAGCAATTTGATGCTGAGATTACTTTTTCAGCAGTAGATTATAACATTTTTATGACAATTTGAAAATTAACCCATCTCATGTGTATTAATAGCCCAGTTTTGTGCTATTTTCAAATAATATGAAGGCTGCAGTGACGATGACCACATGGTGGGAAGGAATTTTATTTACGTCAAACTCCCCACAATATCCTGTTTACTGAACCATCACTGAAATAAAACCAATAAACCTGTCATTGGAAACCAGTGACCACTGACCCACTTATGTGATATGGATGGTTTCTTTTCTGATTGCCAGTTACTGTGATTAGGAGTAAGGAGGAGATAACTAGTGTTATTTCCTTCAGGGTTCCCCTTGGACTCTATGTTTCTTCCCTCCCTGGCTGTCTAAAGTTCTGTTTATCTTGAAGAGCCTCCCATATTTAATAGTTTATGATGGAAGACCAGCCCATTTTAGGGCACTGTTCTAATTTCAGGTAGGAAGGCCAATCTTTAGTAAGTGCTTCTAATTAAAACATTCTTTCTTACCTCTTCTGCTTTTTAAAATTGCTTTTACTTTTCTTCCTTTCTTTTGTTATTCCTATCAGGTTTATTACTGTTTTTTTCTCTTCAGTGATGTCTAGTTTTAGGTTACCATTTAATGTACTACTTTATTTTTTCTACCTCAACGTTTCATCTTCTCACCTCTGATTCACTTCTCATGGAATTTTCTTCACCGAAACTCACTTGTCAGTCCCAGCTCTCTGGAGCTGCCAAAAACTCCCTCTTTTCCCTACCTGTTTCAACCAGCATTATATGCAGATATATCAGGTGCCATCTGGGTCCTACCTTTCTCATATAGACCAACCCCAAATCTTTTTTTTTTTTTTTTTTTTGCCTTCAGGAATTATGTTTCTCAGAGAAGAGAGATAGAGAAACCAGTCCATAGCTTATCTATTTGAGCTAAAACAGAATCAATGATAATAGTGGCATAAGTACCCATTGATTTTGAGCTAGGCCTTGTGAGTCTCTGACTGCAAGGTCACCCTCATTCAGTATGCTGAGCCTTACCCAATCCTCAGAATACCATACCTATGTACTGAGTCACTCTGCATCAGTCCCACGTTGGGGAAGAGAGCAAATCTATTGACAGGGGACAATACAGGATGGAGTTAGCACAAAGGCTCTTCTTCAGTATTCCAAAAATGGCTTTCTTGCCATATACTTGACCCAGCCAAACTGTTGTATGAGCGTATTTACCTTGAAGTTGGTTATTAGAGGGAGATAGTTGATATTCACATATTAGATCTCAGTAGACAAAATGGATCATATAGGGAAATATTTTTTACTCCATACCAAACTTAGTATATCATCTTCTAGGAAAGTGTCTTACATTTTCCTTCTGTCTTTTAATAACATGTTAAAATTATGATAAATTTATAATGGTTTTAAATTTTTTAGGTGCTTATCTTTTTCCACCATGACAAATCTAAGTTTCTTTTCCTGATTATTCTTGATTATTTTCTCCCCTGCAAGGCCAATGTTATCTCCCATTTCTTTCCTCCACTCTACCAAGGCTGTTTCCTCACTCTTGACTGTCCTATCTTGTGTGTTCATCTTTGCATTCTTCTTGAAGCCTATAATGCCTTTCACTATGTTCTCTATCTTTGCAAATGTAGCATTTCCTTCCAAAGTCAGTTTCAAGTCATTCCTGGTCACAAAAATCACCACTTATATTTCTCTATATGAAATTTATCGTAAAATGCAATACCTAAATGTATAGAGTCTTGTATTGTTTCCTATGCTATTAAGTGTATCACTTTGCCTCATTCATTAGAGTACAAATTGCTTCAAGTTAAAGGAACATGGAGACTATGGGCCCTTCT
The DNA here is from genome assembly GCA_963573385.1 of Cacajao melanocephalus. Taxonomy (NCBI): domain Eukaryota; kingdom Metazoa; phylum Chordata; class Mammalia; order Primates; family Pitheciidae; genus Cacajao; species Cacajao melanocephalus. Next base: position 28,214 of record CAUYLG010018216.1, read on the forward strand.
CTGGTTCATGTGATGTTCTCACAACATTGAACATAGCACATGAATGAATGTGTGATTATCAATTGGTTAGTGGCTGGCTTGCTTTGGATCGTCATTCATTCATTCCTTAATGATGGTTTTCTAGACTATGGATTACAGATGCTCCCTTTCATCCTCAGCCACCCTTGAAAATATGTTAAATTACATGTTATACTTTGCCTTAGATTAGTGTTTGTTACTGTGAAAGAATTGATTATAGTGCTAACAACAACAACAATAGAATTCTTTGGTGTGACAATAGAGATCATCTGTTATGATCAACTGTCAATTCATCTAACATTTATTGAGCACCTACTATTTGCTGGGGCTGCATTTGCTGTGATATAATGAGGGAAGATGTATACGTCAATCATAAACTCAAAGGTAATAATGAGAGGGGGAGAAAAGTACACTCAAAGCTCATGTGACAGGAAGGTGGATGAGAGCAATTAATATGGTGAAGGATAGAAATGTATCAGAGGGATACCTCAGAGAAAGTACTTGGAATTGCTGTGGGCTTGTTAGTTTAACCTGACTGGATTTCTGTGCTAGGGTATAACATAAAGAGACAGTAGGCATCTAGGTCTAGCAAAAGTTGGTTTTAAATGAACTGGAACTAAGAATGAAGCCTTAGTTGAACTTCTACATTAGTCCTCCTTGTCTCTTGATGTCCTTTATTTGAAAAAAAATAGGTGTTAGCTACAGAAGACACAAAGTAAGGTCTGAGCTCTCTTGGTCCATGGGAATTATGAATTATTTTTGCTCTTATTAATGAATTGTGCTGCACTTTCACTCAGACTGAAGTAGTGCCTATCTCAATAGAAAAGTGATCTCTATTTGGAATCAATCCAATTGATACAGAGAGTCATGGGGCTTTTGTTCTCCCCCAAGAATAATGATAGAAGCTTTGTTTTATGTTATTCTCTACCTTGCTTATCTTCTCTATGCTAATTCCTCTCCAGCTCATATCTCTGGCTTTCCTCAGAGGCTGAAAGTCACTGACTCTTTCCCTGAGCCCCTTGGAATCCATCCTCTATTGTACATACATCCCCTATATTCTTTCCCCTGTAATTTCCACCTTAATTCAGTTTGGCTTCTCCTATTGATTCTGCTCCCCTTGAAGCTCTTGCATATAATGATACCAAGTGGACTCTGCTTCCCATCACCTGTTCCATGCCTTGGGATAGCCATTGCCAACAAACAACACTTCCCCACTAAGCTACATGTTGGAGGAAAAATGTCTGTCCTCCACAATGGCATCAGAACTTTGGCTCATGACCTTTGACATTCTTTTCCCTGTGACACTACTGAGACATGTCAGCATTCATGTGAGTGGCTCTTCTAAAGTCAAGATTCCATGGCACACATTTACCTGTGTAACAAACGTGCATATCCTGCACATACACCCCTGGACTTAAAAGTTCAAGAATGAATGAATGAATAAATAAATAAAAATAAAGTCAAGGTTCCTCTGCCTCCTCCATCCTAAGGTCCTCCCTTCAGGCACTTCCTGGTCCTCACTTCATCACTTCTCATCACTTTTGTCTGTCTTTACTTTCTGCCTTTCACAGCCTGGATCCTACTCACGGAGACTAACGCTCTCAGAATGCTACATTCTCCCAGCCCTTTAACTCTTTTCAGAATACACCTTTTCCTCAATTACAGAAGTCACAATGAGATTCTACCTGCAGCCTCAGTACACATCAACAATTCTCTTATTAGTCCTATTGTAAACTTACTACCTAAGATTTTGAAGTCCCTTTGGTGTCTATATATCTTGTCAATCTGTATCACTTGGGCTGCCTCTTTTCTGAATTAAAAAATAACAATCCAATCTGATATTGTTTTCACCTTTTATTCCTCTGCCTCAGAGTTGATCATACTTACCTTTGTCACTTTCATCTCACCTAGGTCCAGGCATGAGCATGGCCCTGCTTCATTTCAACTTAGCCTGTCATTATGGCCTTCAGGTCTCCTCTCATCTACTGGAATTGAGTTCTGTAGATCTTATCCTGTATGCTCATAATCCACTGAATAGTGTTTTTAATGTTTTCAAATGAAACTAAAAGTGGTAAAGATAGAAAATATACCTTTAGGGCTTCTTCTAACAATTGTATGTTTCATGGAAGGCTTAAATCTTACAAGGAATTCTGAGGTCCAGATAAGGAAGAAGAGATAGGGAAGACACACTGGTAGGTGGTTGCCTAGGGTATACCAAACCACTGCAAAAAGTATAATAATGCCAGGCAGATCCACAGGTGAGATTGAGACTAAAAAATACATTGTTCTTTGGGTAGATTTGGCTTAACAAGAAGTCAAGACCAATTCTAAATATATGTAAGGCATCAATGACCTTAGCTAGGGTAGGCATAAGCTGGCATGTCTTATCTCTTATGCAAAATTGTAAGTTCTCTGAGAATAGAATCTTCCTCACTTAGCATATTACTTCTTCTATTACATATTTTAAAGATAATTTTGACTGTACTGGTTAAGTTAAACTTACTCAATGCTCTTAATTGATGAACACATATCTATCTATTGAGCACTATTGTGAAAAAGTTATTTGATGAGAATATACAGGAATCCCAAGGAAGGTTAAGAGCTTTGTTCTGCATTTTAAGACTCTGTAACATAGCTGAGGAGAAGAAACACCCAGTAAAAATGTGTCAATAAGACTTAGACAAATTATTTAACTTCCTTCAAAAGTAGTTTTTAGTATGCAAAATGGGAGATTAAAGTTGGTCTTCTCGGTGCCTTAAAATTCTAGAACTCCAAGTAAACTGGATATACATGTGTCCATACTTATGTCGAATGGATGCTATTCACAATAGGTTCTACAGGTATGCAGAAAAGAAAGATATCTGGAAATTGGGATTAGATATGTGTGTATTCATGGAGGTGTTGGAATTTGTGCTGACTCTTAAAGGAATAGTCTTGGAAGAAAAAATTATTCTCCATCACTGAATAACATGGGCAAAAAGTACAGGGAAAACACACCATCTAAATTTTTTTTTGTTGGGGCAGGCTTCAGCCAAAAGACATTTAGAATTGTCTTGACTTTTCCCTGCTCTGGATTTCTCCTGTCTGCACACATTTGTTTCTGTGGTTTCAGAATCTAGCTATTTTAATGTACCAAATCTCTTAAAAGGACTTGTATTCATTGTGATAGGAACCCCTATAGGAACTTGAAATAATCAGAATTTCAAGAGAAAATCATAGTTTCACTCCAGCCTGGGAGTGCCTGACCCAACCTCATGGGTTTAGGATACTAATCAGTGGCTCCCTGGATCAATTATCTGATCCTGTCACCAATCAAGAACAGGACTGTCACGTCTCAAAATACTACCTTTTCAAGGAGAAAAATATTTCTCCTTTAAAGTATGTTTCCGAGGAGCTAGAAAATGCAAATAACCCTTTTAGGAGCCCTTTAAATACATAGACTCCTCACTTAGGGCCCAATTAGTAGGAACAACCAACCCAGTCTACAAGGTTTTACTCTGCCCTTGAAATTACACTTCAAAAAAAAACATGCACTGACTCTCCCCAGGCATAGAAGCAGGATCCATGTTTTAATTCTGACCTTAATTAAATCTTTACGCAAGCTCTCTATTTTCCTGTCCAATGAAGAAGAGTAAGTAGAAGGAAGGAAGTAAAGAGCATTTCCTCTTCCTTGAGGGTGAGGTACCCAAAATTCTCTATCTTAATTTGGAATGGGAGGAATTGGATTTTGTCTAAAGTCATAAGGGATGTGTTATAGGACTACATGTATACAGTAGTTGAAATGAGTGCCCAGAAATCTTTCTAGTTTTTTCCCCACCTCTCATGGAATTTCATTGTATTACCTTGCACTTAACAAAGCCAAATCATTGAGAGACACAGTTCCTCCACCAACAGCAATCAATTCTGTAACTGATTCTTACCCAGCTGTTTCAATACCATGCATAATAACACTGTCCTTTGTAATGCAGGGAAAAAATCCAAATCACAATTTGTCTTAAATGTAGACAGTGCTTTAAAACATATACCTGATCATAAAAGTGGATATGGTATTTAAATGTGTCAGAACTTTCTTGCTCTTCTACCTTCCTCCTTTTTGGTTATTGTTGAAAATATATGGGGAGAACTATGGTGAAAGAAATAGGCCCTGCATCTGAGTTTTAAGTTCCTGGTTTTTTGAGACGAAGAATTTTTTTTTCTTTCCCGTTAGTAAAATAATTCCAATGGAGGTAAAGTTCAGTGGTCTCTTCTGTGTGCAACGCTGACTTTTAAGAGTAAAAGGAAGGTAAATCTCAATACACCTAAAACCAGGATTAATGTTTTACTTTGTCTTGCAACAATACTAAAATTAAAAGTGAAACAAAACGCATTTTAGATATGATACAGTGAGCACAAGAACAAACCACTTTTATTGATGGGAGTATATTTTAAAACATCTTTTCACCTTTAGCCTTTGGGTTAGTCTTAATGCCTTGCATAGGAAACAAACAATAAATGAAGAAATATTTGGGGGAAATTGCTATACATAAATAATAACTTGCTAGGGAAAAAAAAAGCAATTAACTGTGAAGCCATGTATCCCTGAATTTGAATCATGGTGATAATACTTACTAGACTCCCAAATTTAAGCTTCCACTGCCTTACTTGTAGAATGGAGAAAAAAAAAAGTTGCTCTTGAGGCCTCAGTAAAAGAAATTGAATGTATCCCTCATGTTTATTCTGATAAGTTTATTCTTACTTTTTGCCTTGTGGCATTTACCTTTAACAATTTTGAATATCCCTGGAAGGTATGAAGAAAGGTGGAAGGGAAGGAAGGAAGGAAGGAAGGAAGGAAGGAAGGAAGGAAGGAAGGAAGGAAGGGAGGGAGGGAGGGAAGGAGGAAGGGAAGGAGGAAGGGAAGGAGGGTGGGAGGAAGGAATGAGGGAAGGGTCTTTGTTTTCTGTAGCTGGCACAGCTAAATGTTGGCAAATTACAATAAGTAACAGAAATCTAAAATACTTAGGAATATATTTAACAAGAATTTATATTTTTTAAACTATAAAAACGAATCTGACTAAATCAAAGACTGTGAATTTGGGTGGTGATGATTTAAAACAAAGTGATTCCCCATTACATTTCTAAGTAAAATATCCCTTTTCCTTAATTGCCCAGAGTGATCTTAAAATTCTTTTGGAAGAATAAATATTTGAGGATAGCCAAGGAAAATACAAGAAAAAGATTTTGAGGAAGAATTATGCTTTATAATTCTAATATAAACCCATTGTAATAAAAAATAATATATGAACCTGATTAAAAGTGGGAAAATAGATTAAAGGGCCAGAACAGAAGCTCAGAAATTTTCCCCAGCACATATGGGAATTTAATCACTTACAAAGCTGTTATCACAATTTAGTGGAGAGATGGAGAGTGGTTTTTCTTTTGGCAAATGGTAGAAAGATAACCAACCATTCATATGGAAGAAAATGATGTTGGTGCCTATCTCACACAGTAAGCAGAAGTAAATTACAAGTGAATTGAAGATTTAAAGGTTAAAAAGTTATCAAAAATATTGGAAGAAAATTTGGACTAGAGGTACAATCTAGTGGTTGGTCAAAACATTGCTAACCAAAACAAGAATCCCATATGCTATAATATTAAGAGAAAAAAGGTCAACATGTAAAAATTTTAAGAGAAATTTAGGCCAGGTATGGTGGCTCAAGCCTGTAATCCCAGCAACTTTGGGAGGCCAATATGGGAGGATCGCTTGAGCCCAGGAGTTGGAGACCAGCCTCGGCAACATGGTGAGACCCTATCTTTACACGCACACACACACAAATTAGTGTGTGGCTGTAGTCTCAGCTACTCAGGAGGCTGAGGTGAGAGGGTTGCTTGGGCCAGGATGTCAAAGCTACAGTGAGCCGTGTTCATGCCACTGCACTCCAGCCTGGGTGACAGAGCAAGACCCTGTCTCAAAAAAAAGAAAAGAAAAATTTACAGTAAAAGATCTCATTGGCAAATTCAATATGTAAATTATATATTTGGAAAGTGTTGTAATAAGGTGTGTCCATGAGAATTGCAGGCAGTTATAACCAAACACCCAAAAAACTGTGGCTTGAACAAATTAGATGTCTTAATTTTTGAGATGTAGTAAGAAGTTGGAAGGTAGGCAATCCAGATCTCATACAGTGACTCCACGTGGTAATCACAAACTGAGCTCATTCTACCTGTCTTCTTAGCTGTCCTGACTGTATAGGCTTTCGTTCTCATATTTGTCACTTTGTGTTCACTAAAAGGCTTCTCCACCTTCAGGCAGGAGAAAAAAAGAAAACAGGAAGGTGAAAGGAAAAAATGTACACATCAGCTAAGTTTGTGTCTTTTAAAAGAAGAGATCCACAAATCTCTTCTGGTGAATTATGCTTATATATCTTTAGCGATAAATGTGTCTATCCCAAGGACAACTGGTTATTATGATTTGTTTTGTAATTGTTTTTTTAATCTGGGCATATCTGTAGCATTAGCATTAGAGTTCTTTTACTATGGGAGAAGAGCAATATTAATTCAAAAAAGGTGGCTAGTAGTGCCTGACACACAAATGAAGGTATTGTTAATGTTTAGATTCTGCCTAGAATTTTTGCAAATTGATGATTAAGGAAAACAACCCAATAGAAAAATTGGTGATAAATATGAATAAACAATTCACAGAAAAAAAAAAGCAGATTATCCTTAAACCAATGAAAAGATGCCTAGCCTTTTTCATCGTCAGACAATTTCAAATTTAAGTAACAATGAGATGTTCTGTATTCATACATTGGCACAAATTTAAAAGCATGTTAACTCCCATTGCCGTCTGAGATGCAGAAACATTTTTAATTGTTACAGCTTTTTTTTTTGAAAAAAAGATTAACTTTTGAATGGCAGTTTCTATTAAAAGTGATATACATACACACACACACACACACACACGTTTTGATCAGAAATCCTAATTATGAGACTCTCATATAAATAAAAATATCAGTATCTAGCTGTACATAACCAACATTGCATCGTATTTTGCAGTGGTTTAAAAGAAAAAAGAGGAAAGACTAAGTAAATGTTCACGAATAGAAAAATTGAATTGTTAAGTAAATTATAGTAAATCCCTATCAGGGACTATTACGTAGTCACTTTGCAGAATGGACTTGATCTATCTTCATCTAAAGCAGATGACTTAGAAATATTTCCACAATGTATTGTTAAGTGAGGAAATGAGATAGTAATGGAGAAAGATAAGAATGATGCAGATTATTAATCTGGGTTGCCAAGGGTTGGAGAGAGGAAGGGAAGCAGTGGGGGAATGTGGGATGGGGAAAGCAAAAGAAATCAAATTTTAGATATGTACGTAAGTAAAATAACTTAGAATTCAGGTTTCTTTTTTAAAAGACCTGAAATAAGGAAGAGAAATCATAGCATGAACTAACTTTAACAAGATCAGTGTAGAATAAAGAACAGAAGATGGAGAATTTTCTTGGAGCTGTTCCTGATTAGATGTTAGAGGATTTTTGGTTATCATCAGTCCTCTTCAGAAAAAAATTTACAGACTTATAAAGATCCATTGCACATGCTTTATATTTGTTTCATATCAATATGACTAATAAACTCTATAGAGATCTTTTTAATAAAGAAATAGAACATCTTATTTTTTAAGCAGGTGAATGTGCATTCTCTCACTTAAGCAAACAAATTATATCCACAAGCTGAATAATGAGAAGGGTATATACCATAGTGTATCACACTGCTGAATTCCATGCATCCTTGAAAAGTGTGGGCCACTTTAGAGTGGGAAAGAGACTTCACTGCTTATAACTGAGTTCCAGAATTTTCCCAGCCATCTGATTCCCAAGCCCAGAGCTTTGGCTTCTGGGCCCTGTTGCTGGCAATGAGGAAGTGGGATAGCACATTGTTTAAATCACAGCACTTCTCTGTTTTCTGGCTAAGTTACAAAACAGTGTTGTATTCGTGAAACTAAATGTCAGCACACATGTGTGGCATGCACACAGCATGCACAACTCTGTAGTAGCACTCTAGGCAAGCGTATAATTGCATTAAAAAAAAGGTGTTGTCGCTTCCTTTAGGAAGTTTATGAACTAAAAGGAGGCAAAAACAAAATAGAAAACAACCAAACAGAAAGCAATGCATTGTACTTTCCATCACAGCAATTACATTGTCTGATTCTGAGCTTAGCTCAGGGCTTTGCACCTTTTAATACTCAGTAATATCCATTGAATAGATGAATGAACCAACCGCGTTAACAGGAACTGGATTGCTATAGCAATTCTTAACTGGTAGTTTTGCCTTCTGCATCACTCCATTAGAATCTGTCTCCATTCGGTTGAATGCAAATGAAGGCAGCAAACCACCTCGCCATGTATGTACCTGTGCAACAATCCTGCATGATCTGCACATGTACCCCAGAACCTAAAATACAAGTAAAAGAAAGGAAAGGAAAAAAAAAAAACATGGGTCAAATAGAAAACAAACATTAATATGTACAGAAATTCTGACTATAAACCTAAACCTGACTGCAAATTGTCCGAAAAGCCAAAACAGATCAGCTTTCAAGGGCCATAATGACAATTTGTTTCATGAGCACACCAGGTTTGGGGCACTCTTATTAATCAAATCAACAGAAGTTGAGGAGTAAATCCATTCCATTTGTTTCTTATCATATTTAATTAAGGTTATTATCAATGGATTCCAAGCACCAGTATAAGGCTACATGCAGTATTTACTTTAACCATCCTCTCAAAGTCCTGGATCTAGCCAGCTGAACAAATCCTTCAGCCATCAAGGTATATCTTAAAAAAGTCAGGTGGCTTTCTTTTTAAGTTTCTCTACTGACCTTTCTGCTTAGCCTGAGGTATTAATCCAAACATAACAAAATACATTAGCAATTGCAAATTCTACCTTGGAAAGAATGAAATTTTGGGCAATTTTATCATCTGTAATCATGTCAATCAGTGAGTGAGGCTGACCAAGTGTGCTTTCCAGGAATGAGGTGGTGTTATTGATTATTTTAAGTAAAGTCAAATTTTGCACTACATTTTGTAATTGCATTACTCTCATCATAAAGACGGCTGTAGTAAGGCTGTGTATGAATAGCACACCACTAATCCTGCCAAGAAGCTCCCATGAGTAACCCAGAGTAACTTCATTCTAGAGAAATTTCTAGTATTCAAAGAGCTATATGATCTGCTGGTGGTGATGTAAACACTTGATGATCTTTTATGACCACCCCTATGTTCTTGAGTATATCATTTCTATTTGACAAGGCTTGTTAAATAGTTGTATGCCTGATTTGGTTCATCTCAATATGAGAATATCAGTTCACAAAATCAAAAGATCACCCTAAGTTAGGACTTTGGTTTTGATAAGATGCTAGTAGTAAGCTAGTAGTTGCTTTTCAAATGGTAGCTGTTTTAAGGAGTCAATGAGTGTTACACAACAATGGGGATTTCTGAGTGGAACCTATCTCTTTTATCCAGAGGCTCCAGTCCACAAAATTATTAGTCATGGAGATTTGTAGCTCAAGGGGATCATTAAATTTCTAGAACCTCAAAGAAGAGAGTATTGCACAGCTTGCTGATCAACTTCAATTTAGGTTTGTGAATTACACTCCCTATAAGTTAGCTGATATAAAAGACAAGTAGAAGGCCCAAGACAGATATTTACCATCTCTGATACCCAGTCTAAAGTGACATTAGGCTCCCTTTTGGTTGGAGGGAAGTGAGATGTGTTTTTCCTTGACTTCCAGAGTAATTGAGCATTGTGAATCTGTTTATATAGTCCTGAGGTACTTGATGTGCAGTCTTTTGGATTTTATTGGGATTTATTAGTTACCCTTGCTGGTGAAGATGTGATGATACCAAAGTTAGAGCCATTGAGTCTGAGGCTTGAGATCCTCTAGCCAACTGAATGTCATCTATCAGTGAAAGATTTAGGCATCAGAAGGTAGTAGGAGTCACACTAAATTCTTATGCACCTTCTTGTAGCAAATGGCAGAGTAGTTTAGGTACTCCTAAGGAATATCTAAAGAATAGTCTAGTATTCTTATTGTAAATGTATATTCATGGTCTTTTAGCATGAATTAGAATTAGTCTTTGTCTTTGGGTGCCAATGGGATACAAAATAATGCCTTGGCAAAGTCCAGTACCGTATATTAAATGTAATCAGTCTGTGTAGTAGATTTGGTTACATCACAATGTCTGGAACAGCCAGGGTTATAGGACTTTGAATTCAGTAGTGATTAATCCACTGTAAACCTCCAGCTCCTGATAACCTTTCCCTTCCCTTCTCTTCCCTCCCCTCCCCTCCCATCCCCTCCCCTCCCCTCCCATCCCCTCTCCTCTCCTCCTCTTCCCTTTTTCCTTTCCTTTTCTTTCCAAGTTTCACTCTCATTACCCAGGCTGGAGTGCCATGGCATGATCTCAGCTCACTGTAACCTCCGCCTCTTGGGTGCAAGCAGTTCTCCTGCCTTAGCCTCTCAAGTAGCAGGGATTACAGTCTTGTGCCACTACGCCCAGCTAATTTCATTATTATTTTTTTTTTTTTAGTAGAGATGGGGTTTCTCCATGTTCGTCAGGCTGGTCTTGAACTCCTAACCTCAGGTGATCTTCCCGCCTTGGCCTCCCAAAATCCTGGGATTACAGGTGTGAGTCACCATGCTCAGCCCCAATAACCTTTTACACTGGCCATAATGTGTGTTAAATGGAAATACTGCATCTCTTATTACCCCTGCTACCTTATATATTCAAAGCTGGTACTTTGCTTTCTTCTTCTGGGTTTCTACATTGTTTCTTCTAGACCTTGTGAAAGGAAACAGTGAGGCATGTTTGGTAGCAATTTATGTGTTTCATTATCACTTCTGGAGTTTGACAGCATTCATAGTACAATATTATAAAATTATAAAATATAAATACTAATTATACCTTTAGAAATTGAAGCTACAGCATCAGGAGATTGAGGCTACAACAAAAGTGGATTGAAACTGTCCAGAGTACAACCCACATGTTTACTTCACATTCTTTTCAGGAATGATGAGAGTTCAAATTCTATTCAATGCCTCATCTGTGATTTCACATAGGAATTTTATTTGTCTTAGGAAAATCTGCCTAAGAGGTTCACAGCAAATCTACTTTATATCAGTCAGGACACACTATAAAAATCTCTGAGATCTTTTATTGTCTTAAAATGGATCCAAGATTGGAATAATAGACTGCAAGAGGAGCTGGACCTCTAGTCAACCTAGCTATTGGCTGTTTTGTTTAAACAAGAAATTATGTACTGCCCTTTATCATGTCCCAAGAAAATCAGCTAAAGTTTTGATAATTCAACTGGTCTCTGGCCATAGGGCTGTAATTTTTTTTTTATACTCATTTTTACAGCACATTTCTGGAACTGTTATCTGTAACTTGAAAGCAGACAGAATCTTCTGTCTAGTGAGAAAAAAAAAAATAGTAGTAGTTTTATGGTGGGGCAGTCCTGAGGCTGTTGGCCAGATTTAAGGGGAAGTTTACTTGCCTAGAGAAGAGTTAATAAGACCTATGTCACCTTCTATGGAGCTGTCTTTAAATCTACTTCAGCCTGGAGCTACAGAAAGTCATGTTTCTGTTGGCATTCCATCTTTGTTGTTAAGAGTGCTCAGATGTGTAATGGGTTTGAATTTCATCCTATCTGTAGGCTAACAAGTTAATCTAACTTAGTTTCATGTGTGCTGGAAGAAGACATCAAACTTCTTGGTCAGAGAGGAAATAAAGTTTATGACTCGCAGCAATAGCAGTAATAAGAGTTCCTGTTAGTTTTCTAAGCTCCAATTTCCACAGGGTGATGTGAAAGAAGGCCAGGTGACATCTGTACATACAATGAGTTGTATTACATGAAAGAAATCTTGAGGTTAGGGAACCCAAGTCTTTTATAATGGGCAGTAATTATGCTTGTCTTTGGCTCCAGAGAGAGACATTATACTTGAAAGAGAGTGTCCAGAGGGGACACTCTCTCTCTCTTCCAAAATTCTAAGCAAACTTACCCTCTTCTCTAAGTGGGCATACTATCCTTATTACCCAAGGCTACTCACTGTATAAATATCTTTGTAAAGATAGTTGAGAACAAAGACCAGTGAGTGCTTCTGCTTGTAGGATATGCAGAAATATGGGACCCATGGAAAGTTTTCACCCAATTAATATATTAGTAGTTGTGTTGTATATAAATAGTCTAAAGAATGTCAAACTGTGAAAAAATTTTCAATACATGTTACTAATAAGAGGCACTCCTTAATTATGGGGATATGAAAAGGTTGAAAGTGAAAGGATAGACAAAAATGCAAATGCTAACCAAAAGAGAAGCTTGTGCAACTGTGATAATTTTAAATATTGTATCTTCAAAGAACACAAGAACTATGGCACCTCAAAAAGCCAGAATGTCTTATTTTCTTCAAACAACTTCACTAGCTCCCCCATGGAAGCCAGCACCCCAGCATCTGCAAGCACCTTGCCACAGCTACAAAGCATGCACTTGGCCATGCTGTCACTGTGCCTGCTGCTGGTATGTGTAAACAGGATGGATCCCATTGCCCTTGCCCTACAAAATGCTTTGGCTGCCACCATCCATTGGAGTGACAGCAAAACATGCAGTCTAGGAGCACCTCGACCCCTCTAGCACAGCAGCTTTCTACCTTGAGGAGGCAGAGAGCAAAGCCAGTGCCCAATACTGGTCCCCTGGAGTTAGACCACACAGTCCAAGAGTCCTGAGCTGAGCCTTTGCCTTCTCAAACCTTCCAGAAACGAAGTCAGTTGAATGAACTCATCTTATACCACAAGGAAACCCTCAAGGTCATCAAATAGGATTTTAAAAAAAAACAACAGAACTTCAAAGATTAAAGAAACATCAGCCCACAAACTTAAAAAAGAAGCAGCACAAGAATTCTGACAACTCAAAAGGCCAGAAGGTATTCTTTTCTCCAAACAATGTCACTAGTTCTCCAGCAAAGGTTTTTAACCAGTCTTAGATGGCTGAAATTACTGAAATAGAATTCAGAATATGAATAGGAGCAAAAATCAAGATTCAAGTGAATGTTGAAACCCATTCTAAAGAAGCTAAGAATCACAATAAAAGTATACAGGAGCTGGAAGACAAAATAGCCAGTATAGAAAAGAACGTAACTGACTTGATAGATATAAAAACACACTGCGAGAATTTCGTAACGCAGTCACAAGTAGTAACAGCAGAATAGAGCAAGCTGAAGAAACAATCTCAGAGTTTGAAGATAGGCTTTCTGAATCAAGACACAAAGAAAACAGTAAAGAGAAAAGAATAAAAGGGAACAAACAAAATGATAAAAAATATGCACTTATGTAAAGAGACCAAATCTACAACTCATTATTATCCCTGAAAGATATAGGGAGAATGGAAGCAACTTAGAATATGTATTTCAGGATATCATCTATGAGAACTTTTACAACTAATGTAGAAAGACCAACATTCAAATTCAGAAAATGCAGAGAACCCCCACAAGGTGCTTCACAAGAAGATCATCCCTAAGACATAATCGTCAGATTCTCTAGTGTCAAAATGACAAAACAATGTAAAAGGCAGATAGAGAGAAAGGATAGGTCATTAGGTCATCTACAAAGGGAAGCTCATTAGCAGACCTATCGGCAGAAACCTTACAAGCCAGACATCTTAGCAGAAAGAGCAGACCTCCCAGCAGAAACCCTACAAGACAGAAGAGACTAGGGGCCTATATTCAACATTCTTAAAGAAAATAAATTTCAACAAGCAATTCATACCCAGCCAAACTAAGCTTCATAAGTGAAGTAAAAATAAAATCATTTTCAAACAAGCAAATTCTGAGGGAATTTGTTACCACCAGACTTGCCTTACAAAAGCTTCTGAAAGTAGCACTAAATATGGAAAGGAAAGACCATTACCAGTCACTACAAAAAACACTTAAGTACATAAACCATTGACACTATAAAGCAATTACACAAACAAGTCAGCATAATCAACAGCTAACAACATGATGACAGGATCAAATCCACGTAAATCAATAGTAACCTTGAATGTAAATGGGCTAAATGCCCCAATAAAAAGACAGAGTGGCAAGCTGAATAAAGAAGCAAGATCCAATGATATGCTGTCTTCAGGAAATCTGTCTCATATACAATGATACCAATAGACTCAAAAATAAGAGGTGGAGAAAAATCTACCAAGCAAATGATAAATCAAGGGGGAAAAAAAAGGTGTTGCAATCCTAATTTTAGACAAAACGACTTTAAATAAACAAATATTTTAAAAGACAAAGAAGGGCATTACATAATAGTGAAAGGTTCAATTCAACAAGAAGATCTAACTATCCTAAATATATATGCCCCCAACTTTGGAACAACCAGATTTATAAATCAAATTCTTAGAGACCTTCAAGGAACCTTAGACTCCCACAAAATAATAGTGAAAGACTTCAGTACCTCACTGACAGTCTTAGAAAGGTCATCAAGGCAGAAAATTAACAAAGATGTTCAGGACCTGAACTCAACACTGTACCAAATAGACCTTAGAGACATCAATGGACCTCTTCACCAAAAAACAACAGAGTATACATTCTTCTCATTCCACATGGCACATACTCTAAAATCAACCACAAAATCAGACATAAAACAATCTTCAGCAAATGCAAAAGAACTGAAATCATACCAATTACTCTTGGACCACAGCACAATAAAAATAGAAATCAAGACTAAGTAAATTGCTCAGAACCATACAATTAAGTGGAAATTAGCAACCCATCTCTGAATGACTTTTGGGTAAGTAATAAAATTAAGGAAGAATGAGGACAAAGATGCAAAACACCAGACTCTCATAGATAAGGCAATATGAAGAGGGAAATGTATAACACTACATGCCCACATTAAAAAGTTAGACAGATTCAATTTAAAAACTAACATCACAACAAAAAAAACTAGAGAAGCAATGACAAACCAATTTTAAAGCTAGAAGAAGACAAGAAATAACCAAAATCAGAGCTTAACTGGAGGAAATGGAGACACACACAAAAAATCAAAAGAACAATGAATCTAATAGTTGTTTTTTTAATAAAAAGTTAAGATAGATAAACTGTTACCTAGATTAATAAAGTAGAAAAGAGAGAAGCTCCAAATAAACACAGTTAGAAATGACAAAGATGATATTACCACTGACCCCACAGAAATGCAAATGACAATCAGAAACTCTTATGAGCATCTTTATAAACACAAACTAGTAAATCTAGAATAAATGAATAAATTCCTGGACACATAAAGCCTCTCAAGACTGAACCAGGAAGAAATTAAATTCCTGAACAGACCAATAATTAGCTCCAAAACTGAAACAGCAATAAATAGCCTACAAAAAAAAAAAAAAAAAAGCCCAGAATCAGATGAATTCAGAGTCACATTCTACCAAATGTACAAAGAAGAGCTGGTCTCATTATTACTAAAACTATTCCAACAAACTGAGGAAGCAAGACTCCTCCCTTCTCATTCTATGAGACCAGAATCATCCTGATACCAAAACCTGGAAGAGACTCAACATAAAAGAATACTTCAGGCCAATATCCTTGATGAACACATATGCAAAAATCTTCAATACACTCTAGCAAATGAATCCAGCAATACATCAAAAGCTAAACCACCATGATCAAGTAGGCTTTATCTCTGTATTCCAAGGTTGGTTTAACAAACACAAGTCAATAATGATTCGTCACGTAAACAGAACTAAAGTCAAAACCACATGATCATCTCAATAGATGAAGAAAAAACTTTCAATAAAATTCAACATCCCTTCATGTTAAAAACTCTCAACAAAGTAAGTATTGAAAGAACAGAACTAAAAATAATAAGAACCATCTATGACAAACCCACAGCCACATTATACTGAATAGGGAAAAGTTGGAAGCATTCTTCTTGAAAACCAGCACAAGGACGCCCACTCTTACAATTCTTATTCAGCATAGTATTACAAGTCCTGGCCAGAACAATCAGGCAAGAGAAAGAAGTGAAGGAAATCCGCATAAGAAGAGAGGAAGTCAAGGCGGAGAGATCCAAGATGGCCAATTAACAACAGCTCAGGATTGTAGCTCCCAGTGAAACACAGAGAGCGAGTGGACGCCGCAATTTCAGACGAATGTTTGTTGCCCACAGACTGGGAGATTCCTGGCGGAGGAGCCACACGGGTCGCCAGCGCGACATTTTTGGCTGGCGCGGCTGTTTTGCCAGCGCCCCGGCACGGCGCTTCTCAGCGCGGAGTATACGGGACGGGGTGCCCTTTTGAGTCCGGCTCGGCTGGTCTCAACCCCACAAGGAGAACAGCAATTGGAAGCGCTGAGGACTTAGAGTTTCACAGTAAGCACAGCTGAACCGGGAAGGTCCAGCTGTGCGGGGAAGGGGCGTCCGCCAAAGGAAAACTAAGAAACAGAAAAAACTTCATCACCGGGCGGAGAGATCCAAAATCGCTGATTAACAACAGCCCAGGATTGTAGCTCCCAGTGAAAGCACAGAGAGCGAGTGGGCGCCGCAATTTCAGACGAGTTTCTGTTGCCCACAAACTGGGAGATTCCCGGCGGAGGAGCCACACGTGTCACCAGTGCGACTCTTTTGGCTGGCACAGCTGTTTTGCCGGCGCCCC
>CAUYLG010018218.1:0-52466 GCA_963573385.1 Cacajao melanocephalus
AGACTGCATTCTAGCCTGGGCAATAGAACAAGAATCCTGTTCTCTCTCCCTCTTTCTCTTCCTCTTTCATTCTCTCTTACATTCTTTTTTTTCTTTCTTTCACTCTCACTTTCTTTCCTCTCTTTTTCTTTCTTTCAAAAATAAAAATGCAAAAAAAAAATTAAAAAAAAATTAAAAAAAAAATTTAAAAATAAATAAAAAAAGAAGCATCATCTGGAAGCTGAGTGGCAAAGGGAAAGAAGGAACAGGAAGTCGAAATTAAAATTAATGACCCTATAGAAACAAAAGAGAATCACCAACTCACAACCGTCTCCTCTCCTGTGAAAGGCACCATGTAGAAAGAACTCACATTTCATACCTCAATAAGAAAGTATTCTCAAACAAAAAAAATTATAGTAAGGCTCTCACATCCCTGTCTACACACAACTGTCACTAATAATCTGAGAAAATAGGATGGGCACAGTAGCTCACACCTGTAATCCCAGAACTTTGGGAGGCCAAGGCAGGTGGATCGCCTGCGGTCAGGAGTTCCAGAACAGCCTGGCCAACATGGTGAAACCTTGTCTCAACTAAAAAATATAAAAATTAGCCAGGTGTGGTGGTGTGTGCCTGTAATCCCAGCTACTCTGTAGGCTGGGGCACAAGAATCACTTGAACCTGGGAGGGAGAGTTTGTGGTGAGCTGTAATTGCTCCACTGCACTCTAGCCTGTGTGACAGAGTGAGACCCTGTCTCAAAAAAATAAAATTAATTAGTCTGGAAAAGTAAAATTTTAAAATGAACTGAAGAAGAACAGACAGTATCTGTACAAAGTTACCATGAAAAGAAAAATAAAAATGAGATATAAAATATTTCAGTTGGTAAAAATTCTCCCCCATTTCCAACCTAAAGCAGAAGAAAACTATAACACAACACTTCAACCAGGATTAAACATCCTTAAGCACATATTTGCACATATAGAACCAACTCAAATAAGAAATTCAAATACTAAAAACAGAAATGGACAAAAACTCCTAGAAAGATGTAAAAGAATAGTCAATTAAATTAGGAAATAAATTGAAGAAAAAGACAAAATCATCTTAGAATGAAAACTAAATTAAAAGGTGCCCAAGGGAGAATATATTTAACTAAAAATATAATGAGACACTAATGAAAGCCATGAAACAGTCAAGAAAACAAAAATGATGTAAAGAAGGTGCTTTTAAAATGTCAGAAAATGATTAATATGGAAGATAGCAAAGATAACTCAACATATATAATTGAAATCTCTGAAGAAGAAAAAAAGAACAGAAATAATATTTAAAGTTATCATTCAAAGAAAACTTTCCACAGATGAAAAAAGTCCTGAATCTCCATGTTGAAAGAGCCATCATGTGCCTGAGAGTATTGACCGGAATGCTTAAGTCTGAGACATTAAGCATATATCTTGACCAAACTTAAAACTTTTTCTCTACCCTTGATATTGGAAGAAAAGGCTTGAAGTCAGACTTCTTAACTTCTGCCAGTGATGAAACAATATTTCCAAGAAACTCAAAAAAAACTGTAAGCAAAGGATCTTATATACAATCAAGCTGTCCTTCAAATATCAAGGCTAGAGGAAAAGTTTTTTAACATGCAAGAATGAAGGAAAATCTGTACTCAGAATCCGCTTCTGAAGAATCAACTAGAAATTAAGCTTCTTCTAACCAAGAGGCGTCTGGAAAATGTCAAGGAAAGGATTTAGCACAAGAACTAAATACATTAATTGCTCTAATACTAAAACCAGGGTGTGACAAGGGTGAGAGACCATAATACACATGCCAAAAGTTCTTTAAAAGTAGTTATAAGGCAGATTCCTTTTAAAAGTGAGAGAATGAAAGATAAAGAAAAAAAGAATAAATTCACTGACTGTCACAGACAGGAGAGATGAATTGAAGACCACATTTAAACCTGACAACAAAATAGTAGATGCCTAAAAATGAGAAAAGGGGACTGCAGGTGCCATAAAAAGTAGAAAGTACTGAACAACCAGACAAATTCTTAAATGACGGAAGAAATACTAAAAAGAAAAATAAGCAAAGAACAAATAATAGAAAGAAGCACAGCAAATACAACATAATACTGATAGTAAATATAACAAAAGAACATGACACAGTTGGAAGAGAACATTGATCATGCTAATTAACATGAATGTACCTGTCTGTTAAAAGAAATTTGGATCAAAGATCCAAAGCCAAAGGTATGGTGAACACAAAAGACACATCTAAAGTGAATTGATTCAAAATGCTAAAAAATAAAGGGATGGGCAGGGTATATCAGGCAAATGGAAATAATAGGAAAGAAAGATTATGATTCTAACGTAAGACAAAGGAAAATTCAGGCCATTGGTGTGGAAGGGAAAGTGCAGAAATAGCCCAAGTACATACAGAAGTTTAGTATATTATAAAGCTTGGCATCCCAAATCTCTGAGGAAAAGACAAACTTTTTAACAAATGGCATCAGGACAACGGAAGTATTTTTGAGAAGATGGTAAAAGTGGCTCCTTTCTTCACATCATTCAGCAGAATAAACTCCAAATACATTTTAAAAATGTAAAAGATGGAATTGTACAGGTACTGGGTGTGGGGAAAGGCTTTCTAACTAGGGTTAAAGATCCAGCTACAATGAAAACAAGCCAGATTATTTAATTACATTAAAATAAACGTTAATATGGCACCAGAAAGAAACACCATAAGCAAAGTCAAAAGACAGGTGTGCAGGAGAGCTAGGACTGCTCAGAATGGAAGCATAACAGAAAAGCCCCAAAGCCGGCATAAACAGGCTCTTATTGACCGAATTTGGAATGAATTGGACATTAAAATTAATATGAAAAAATGATTGCCTAGAATGAATACAGGGATTAACTAGGAAGGAACTTGAGGAAACTTTTTGTGGTGTTGGAAGTGTTCTGCATCTTGATAAGAGTGTGAATCCTATGGGTGTACATGCTTGTCCTAACTCATCTGACTGTATATGTAAGATGTGGGCACTGCATTGTATGTAAATTATACCTCAGTTTTTAAAAGAAGAAAAATGGTAGTAATGGATTTAAAAATATTGAACTTTAAAAATCCGTGAGTTCATAATGACACTAAAAAAACAAAAGCTGGGAGAAGAAAAGTTCTTTTTCATAGAAGAATGCTAGCCAGCAAATGTAAACAAATTATAGAGTTAGAAAACTTCAGTTTTTCAACCACCAATGTAATAATTGATTCAGGCAAGGATAATCAATGGATGCTAAAACATTAAGTGAATGGGAATAAATTTTAGAAATTAGGACATTCAAATAGTCTCAAAGTGTTACCCAATAGGTAAGAGGAAAAGTATGTTTGAAATGTCAAACTCTGACAGACACCAGCTTAACCAAATGATGGAACTTACGTTCACCAGTAATGGGACAGATTGACATTACCTGCTTCATCCTGTGGTGCTGTCATTAGGATGTAGCCCTACCTATATATTATGCCCACTGAAAATTCTAACCTCAATTTCATCATAAAGAAGCATTCAGATAGATCCTAATCACCAGGCATTCTTCAAAGGAACTGGTCTAGACTCTTCAAAAGGTCACTGTCATAAAAGACCAACAGAGCAGGGAAACTGTTCAAAATTAAAAAAGATTGAAAAGACACGATAAACTAAATGCAATATCTGACCATTGATTGAATGCCAAAAAAAAAAAAACACCATAAAATCCGTTGTTAGAATAAATCATGGACATTTGAACATGGGTTATATATTAGATAAGACTGTAATATCTTTATTAAATGTCCTGAATGTAATCATTATAATGTGGTTATATAGACAAAAATCATTTTTCTTTAAAGAGAGAGAAAGCAAGTAAATACGGCAAAAAATGTTAATTAGTAGTAAGTTTATGTGAAGAGAATATGGGTATTTATTGTACTATTTCTTTCCAATGGTCCGTTTAGAATTTTTAAAAATAAAATATTGGGGAAAATAGTGTGTTTAAAAGAAATATGTATTAAATTTCAATACCAAGTTTATGCAATTCTCACTGCAAAGTATCTTTTGGATGTCTCTCTTTCTTTTCTTACTGCCATGACCCATCATATCATAACCAGGAAATGTTGCATCAAATATACAAGGCCTCTTCCTCTCCAAAATAATTTTTCTAAACAGAGCTTCTGTGAACAGACGCCTCAGCACAAATATTTCCAATAGGTCCAAGATGTCCTGGGACTAAATCCTAATCAATTTAGTCTGGCATTTTCATTAGTTCCGAACCTGTATTTCAAATTGCATGTGAAAACAGCCTCAAACTTAACTCATCCAGTACAGACTTTGACATCTCCCCCTCCAGATTTTCCTGCTGTTTTCTATCATTTAGTGGCATTATAATCCTCTCAGTTACCCAGGCTGGCCCTCGCACAATCAGCCCAGGTTTCTGCCCATGCTTCATATCCTGCAACCAAGATCTGCTATTTCCTTAAAATCATTCCATTGTCAATCTCTTATGTTAGGTCTTTATCATCTCTAAGCTCTAACCTATTACCTGCCTACCAAATGGGCTCCCTTTTGTTCTATAATAAACGTTAAATAATTATCTGTCTATTGATTGAGAACAATGAGGAAGTGAAGACCCTGACTCTAGTTATTACCCTTTTGACCTCTTCTCCCCAAATGGGCTTATGATACATGTCTCTCAGCCAGAAGGAACAGCAAAGCAGTTGTTGCCTGAAGCCTTGGAGGAGAAAAGTGGCACAGAATTCACAGCTTCCTCACCTGGGCCCCAAATGCTCAATGTGACAAATCCCAGGAGATAGGGACAAGGGGATTAAAAACAAAAAAAAAAAATAAAATCAGTCTTATTGTCCTGTCTAATTCCCATTTCAGGAAGCAGGGACAAAAATGCAGCTGGGACATTCTAGCTGTTTGAAGAGCATAGGCTTTGCCTGCCTCTAAACCACTGCTGCAACATGCCTGCTATTTGTGGTGTGGACACGGGGACAGCAAGACGGAATTATTCCCCGTCTGGCCACCCCCTCCTGGTTATGGTGGTTAAAGCAGATGCTCTAGAACAGGGGATGGCAAAACACAGATCAGATGTGGCCCAGGGCCTGTTTCTTTTCTTCTTCTTCTTTTTTTAACTTTTAAGTTCAGGGGTATATGTGCAGGTTTGTTACATAGATGAACTGTGCCATGGGCCTTTGTTGTTCAGATAATTTCGTCATCTAGATATTAAGCCTAGCACTCATTAGTTATTTTTTCTGATTGTCTCCCTTCTCTCCAATAGGCCCCATTGTGTGTTGTTCCCCTCTATGTGTCCATGTGTTCTCACCATTTAGCTTCCACTTAAGAGAACATGTGGTATTTGGTTTTCCATTCTTCTGTTGGTTTGCTAAGGGTAATAGCCTCCAGCTTCATCCATTTCCCTGCAAAGGACATGATCTCATTCTTTTATATGGCTGCATAGTATTCCATGGTGTATATGTACCACATTTTCTTTATTCAGTCTATCATTGATGGGCATATAGGTTGATTCCATGCCTTTGCTATTGTGAATAGTGCTGCAATGAACAAATCTGTGCACGTGTCTTTATAATAGAATAATTTCTATTCGTTTGGGTATACACCCAGTAATGGGATTACTGGGTCAAATGGTATTTATGTCTTTAGGATTTTGAGGAATCACCATACTGTTTTCCACAATTGTTGAACTAATTTACACTCCCACCTACAGTGTATAAGTGTTCCTTTTACTTACAACCTCACCAGCATCTGCTATTTTTTGACTTTTCAGAAACAGCCATTCTGATGGATGTGAGATGGTAACTCATTGTGGTTTTGATGTGCATTTCTCTAACAATCAGTGATGTTGAGTTTTTTTTTTCATATGTTTGTTGGTATGGCCCGTTTCTGATAGTCTACCAGGTAAGAATAGTTTTTGCATTTTTAAAGGTGTATTAAAGCATATGCACAAGAGACTCCTTACATGGCCTGCAAAGCCTAAAATATTTACTATCAGAGTCTTTATAAATAAAATTCACTCTAAAATCAGACAAAGCATGAATTTGAATTCCAGTTCTGCCCTTCAGTAGGTGTGAGATGACAGTCAACACCTCTCTCAGTCCCTGTTTTCTTGCTTGTATGCATAGATGAAATACTGACATTCAAGATGTTGTAAGAATTAACCGAACTAATATTTGTAAATTTACTTTATATAATTCTTGGTCCATAAGTACTTCACAATTGTTACTTATAATTACAATAGAGAAAAAAATTACTACGTAAAACAATTACATCTGCCTTTTTAGGAAGACATAATTCATATTAGAGAGGATATAAATCTATGTAGCTTCTTTCCCCTGGCTGAGATTAATGGGGGAGGATGAAGGGAAAGATGGAAATTTTAAACCTTCTGCCAATTATCCCAGGCTGCCAAAGAGGAGAGTTGGAATATATAATCCACTGTTTAGTAGAGCACATCAATGAGTCTTTGCATATATAAACAGGAGCTCAGAGCTGAGTAGGGGGTAGGGAGATAAGTTGATCTACACAGTGAAGAAAGGGGAATTGAGTTTGAAAGAGGAATCTGGCTTCCCGTCCATTCATGGTGGCAGACTGAGTGCATGATAAGATCTCCCCCTTTACTAAATTCTCAGTAGAAAAGGTAAAAATTATAGAAAAATAAAAATGTACAATCTTATATTCAAACTACAAAAAACAGAAGGAAGAGTAGAGTGGAATATGGAGAGACATCCCTAAAAGGAAGAAGCAGAAAAGGTTAATATGTGTATCATGTAGGGAAATTATGGTAGCATTTCTAGCTTTTCTAGGCTCAGGATTCCTTACCGAAAGGCTATTAAGATGTCATAGCTATAGATACAAATGTGGGACAAAGACCAGATTAGAAAAACATGAGCCCAATTCTCTACTCTTCAGCCCAGACCCTGCACACCTCAGTGGCTAAAGAAACAAAGCCGCAAAGGGAGTGGCCACTCAGGACTTGTACTATGTGGGCAAGATGGGACACAAAGAGAGAAAGATGGAGCTGGGAAGGGGACATGGTTGGTTCTTGACAGGCCACTCCACATTTCAGTGACGCTGACTGCCCCACCCTCAACTAGGGGTGGTAGGCAAGGTAGAAAGTCCACTGAATGTCCATCTCTCATGCTCAATATTGGGCAGAACAACAGGGGCATGCTGTGACATGCCCTATCTCTAAAAACAGAGGGGGCTGCTGCCTCCTTAACAAACAAATGAAACAGAAAGGAATCTCAACCCCAGAGTAACAGTCCTCCAGGGTCAGTATACATTTTTTTTTTTTTGGTCCGGACAAAAAGGAAAGAGTCCCATATAGTTTACAGGACAACATCTAACTGATATAGTCATACAAAAGGGACTCTCAAAAAGCCCATATTGCTGACAGCTGGTGCAAAAGAAAAGGTATTTGCATAATGGAGCAACTAGGAAGAGGGGATCCCTGGCAGTTACTGCCACTGCCTACCTGTGCTAGTGACACAAGGGTCAGGACGGAGAATAAGACGACTTGAGCCATGGTATCCACATAGTGAGAGGAAGAGCCTTTCTGGTGATTAGCATCATAATAGATTTAGATGCTGATCCTATCCAATAGGCTTAAACTCTTTCCACAGGTGCCTCAGTCAAAGCAGTTTGGTCTTAATGAGAAATGTCTCCCCACTGAGAAGACCAGTGAATGAGGTCATTATCCATAATCCAAAAGTCATTTAGCAGGAGATGGAGAAAATGTACACGTAGATAACCTTGGTAATTACCATATGTAGAGCTCCTAGCTCATCCTACTAGAATGAGGAGCCCATCTCATGTACTTCTGGAAATCTCTCAGGGCTGGATAATGCATTGTTGCCCCCATGCTCTATTTGGTTACTTGTATCACACTGAGCCATCAATGAACCCTGGCAGGTGGCTTCCTAGCTCACTTAAAAGTCATGGCTAGCTATAAAGTAAAGAGAACTTAGAACCAGCATCCCTGAGGTCACCATACTCCTAGTTAGGGGACAGCTCATCACCACCATACAGAAGTGAAAAGTATCTACAGGAAGATGCTACTCCCCAGATATACCACATCCACCTAAATACAGCCATCTGTGGCATGGGCAACATTGTTTTATTCCAGATAGGACATAAACCAAGTAAACAAAATTTAGGGTACATGTGGTTTTGATATTTTTCTTATGTAGATAGATGGTCATCACATAGATGCTTGATTTTAATCAGACCTCTATAAGCAGCTAAAAGTTGATTTTCCATAGGAGACTATTAAATAAAAACTGATAGTAGCAGTTTGCTTGCTCAGAAGCCCAAGGATCATATCTGGAGCTTGGAAGAAGCAAACTACCAGAAGCTCCAGAAGGCGTATGCATCTACATGGGTGCCGTAGAAGGTGCTACAGTGTAACGGGCAGTCAGAGTAATAGGATATCAAAACAGATCTCACTCCACCAGCCTCTGCTCCAATGCAAGCCTTCCTGTTGCTTGGATCTCCATGCAAAGGTAGAAGGTATATGTGAAACCTAGTGGATTGGGTATCTGTAAGAGGCTGAGATTAGAAACAAAAATGCACCATCAAACAATATCAGTAGGTGCAGAATCTCCTACGTATAAAAGGACACCTACAGTGGCACTTTTGCCTAGAGTCCTAAAAGCATCATGCCCAGCACCTGACAAGGGCTCAGACAGTGGAGCTGGGACCCTGGACTTTAGACTGCCAGAGAAGCCATCCTCCGAGAAGCCATCTCCTTATTTGCCCCTTGAGAGTTGCACTCATGAAGATCACTAAATGGTCCCTGAACAAAGACACATCAATATGCTGCCTCAGGACAACTCTTGCAATAGAGTAGGAGTTAGACTGAGAGACAAAAGATTTCATTGCACTATAGGGTGACAAAGGGCAGGACAGTGAAAACGTACTGGAGAGATTACCAAGCAAAGATATACCATTGCTAGTGGTGGGTGTGGGAAGAAATAGTGAAGGCCCTCTTGGTTAAATAAATGGCAGCATATCACTAGAGTGGACTTGCTACAATTTGCCCAATCATGGTAATGATATCAGGGATCAAATACAAGGTAGGTGTATTATACAGGGTTTTCTAGAAAAGCAGGACCAACAGGATGTGTTTGTTGTAAAGAATTGGCTCACCTGATTATGAAGGCTGGCAAGTCCCGAGATCTGTGGGGTGAGTGGGCAAGCTGGAGACCCAAGAGAGCTGATGGTTTAGTTCCACTCTAAAGTCCAATAGGTCTGAGACCCTGGAAAGCTAATGGTATAGTTTGTGTCCGAGGGCCAGTAGGCTTCAGTCCCAAGAAAGTCAACGTTTCAGCTCAAGTCCAAAAGCAGAAAAAAAGCCAATTTCTCAGTTCAAAGGCCTTCTATTCAGGCTTCAGTCGATTGAATGAGGCTCATCCACATTAGAAAGGGAAATCTGCTTTACTCAGTCTACTGATTTCAATGTCAACCTCATCCAAAAACACCCTCACAGAAAAACCCAGAATAATGTTTGACCAAATGTCTGGGCACCACATGACCCAGTCAAGTTCACACATAACATTAACCAACACAGAAAGTAAAACAACATCAATTAGTCATCTCTAGTAAACAATGAGGCTCTAAAACCGCTGTTCTTTTTAATTAACTGTACCAAGAATTGAAGGGTGACAACGGTAAGACATCAAATGAACCCCATGTGAAAAGACTCATTCCACTCCCCCTCCTTGGGAGAGAGGAAGATTCAAAAGAAGTTACAAACAAATGAAAATCTAATTTTAAGCGTATCCCAACCTAGTGATATGCAAGGGCTTCTCAACCCAAAGGAAGGGCTCTATTTGCCATACTAACATGAGAATGAGATTGCTTCTAGCTGGACAATTTTAGGACGGTTTAACCCATTGTAAGCAATCCTGGAAGGCCATAGCAAAGCCAGACACAGCTTGAGTGCAACCTTTCTATGTGACTGGTCATAGAACATGAGCATCAGTAAGGACAAAACAACTGCTGTTCTTGGCAAAGGCCAAGACCAGAACCTCTGGGAGAATCAGGCATGAATTAATAATGACCTTTCTGCATGGCCCCAGAAAGGAGATGCCACTAATTAGAAGCAAATATCATGCCATAAATGGAGGCAAAACAGAGACAAACATATGGGACAATATTATAACCAAAAGCAGTGGTCAGGATTTATGAGGATGGTAAATTGAAATACAAGTTGGATTGAGATGCTTATCCAGATGTAAGAGGCCCCTATGGTGTCTCACATCTTAAGTTTAAAGGACTTCTAGATGCTGTTCAGTCATGAGTCCCATATCCAGGGGATGAAAGTAGCTTCTACAGGAAACAGCCACCTCCTTCTCCTATTAAGCCACTAGCCCAGAGCTCTTCTGAGTTCCCCGCAGGGCGGCTGTGTGAGAGCCTTGTACATAATGTTTCTATGGAGTAGTGTGCTTCAGTGATGATGATGATCACTGTTATAGTTGCTTTTGTTGTTATTAATAGCTGTAATTTAATATTTGAAAATCTGCTCAGAGATTAAGGCACGAGATACAGCCAGTCTCCCAAGGAGGCAGCCTGGAGAAGTGAAAAGGTTTGGAAGTAGAAGGGCCTCTCTACCATCTACTAGCTGCAGGACTGTAATGTGGGTTTGCTGTATTATTTTGGGATAGCCAATTCTGTTATGGAATCAAGAAAACAAACTGGATGGATGAAACTTATAAGAAGGACATACAAGGATCACGTAATTTTGGAATCACTGTGGAAGCCAGCCCCCAAGATGACCCCACTGGTCCTAGCTCCTTGATCCCTGGTGTATTCCTCTCCCAGGCTGGGCAGGGATGTCCTGCATAACCTACAGGATACTGCAGAAATGATGATGTGTGACTTTGGAGGCTAGGTCATAAAGACATTGCTTCTCCCTCGGGGAAGACAGCTGCCATGCCATGAGGATACTCAAGCATCTCTGCAGAGCAGTTCAGGTGGTGCTCCTGCCATCACCAGAACCAACTTGCCAGCCATGTCAATGACATCTTGGAAGCAAATCCCCCAATCCTAGTTAAGTTTTAGATGACAGCAGCCCTGGAGGGGACATTGTAACTGCAACCTCATAAGAGACTCTGAGCCAGAACAACCCCCAACCAAGCTGCTCCCAAATTCCTGACCCACAGAAGCTATGATAGATGGAAAATGTGAATTGTTATTGTAAGCTGCTAAGTGTTGGAGTATTTTACTATATAGCAATGGATAACTAAAGCTAGCATAGATAGAAGGCAAACAAGCAACTTATGAGATATAGGCAAAACCCATAAGATGTGTGAAGTGTAGATGATGAGTGAGTAAGCAGCTTGTGAGACAGGCAGAATTCATAAGATATACTAATTATAGATAATGAGTTAGTAACCTGTAAGACATGCTAAAGATGTATACAGTAAATGGGACATATAATAAAACAAATCAAAATGTTATCTATTTCTATAGATAGAAAGTTCATAGAGATAACAAGTTATAATCATGCTACCTCTGAGCTAAAAGCTTTGTCAACCCTAAATCAACTACCTGTTGATTGACACCCACATGGTCTCATTTTGGTCCCACGTGCTCTGTATAAGAAATCCAAATAAGGTCGGGTGCCATGGCTCACGCCTGTAATCCCAGCACTTTGGAAGGCTGAGGTGGATGGATCACCAGAAGTCAGGAGTTCGAGACCAGCCTGGTCAAAATGGCAAAACCCCATCTCTACTAAAAATATAAAAATTAGCCGAGCCTGGTAGTGGGCGCCTGTAATCCCAACTACTTGGGAGGCTGAGGCAGAATTGCTTGAACCCTGGAGGCAGAGGCTGCAGTGAGCCAAGACTGCACCATTGCACTCCAGCCTGGGCTACACAGCAAGCCGCTGTCTCAAAAAACTAAAAAAAAGAAAAGAAAAGAAATGCAAATAACATTCTCATGTTCGGGAGGCTAATTGGCAAGCTGTAGCTATAGCTAAGAATACTTGTTCTAGCCCCTGTGTTTCTCCTATCAGAGAACAAAATTATGCTTTGGCCCAAGAGACCTTGTGTGTGTATTGGGCCTTCTTGCTAAATTCTCGATTCTGATCCTCCTAACCACACCATCAGCAGGGAAGGCTGATGCAACAGAGAGAGGGAGGATACACAAGCTTATATACTCCAGGATCCAAGGAGTATGATCCTTCCACCTGTCAGCTCCCATCCTAAGTGAGCTAACCTACCCTATCCACCTCCCTTGCTCTTGCTTTGGGTTTTCAACAGATTTAGTAGACTGAGTTTAAGCACTTTAATTTGGCCTATGAATCCTCCTGTTCTGAGACTTCTGACAGAACTTATCCAGTAGAATATGTAGAGGCCACATTGCATGAAGGTAATTTCCCACATTTCTGGGACTTTGAAATAGTCACTTCACTACTCTGATTCTCAAGTTTCCCATTTAAAAGCAAGAGCTAATGCTACACGTTTGACAGTGCTGTAAGAGTAAATGAGACACTTGGGAGAAGACAGAATACCAGACACAAGATAGGCATTTACCAAAAAATTGTTCTTTCTGCGTTGGGTGACCCTTTACCTGTCTAACCTCAGCCAGGTCACCCACTAAAAGCGTACTGTAATACCTACCTCACGGTTGCTGTGAGGATTAAATAAGGTAACATTTTTGAAGTGCCTAGCACAGGACCTTGGTAGATGGCCAACCCATTTTAATTTTCTGTCTTTCTTTCCTTACAAATGGAAAAAAAAAAAGTATAACAGCTGCCTCTGTGATATAATCTCAAAATTGTGGGAAATCCCTCCATCCCCACCCCCGAGTCAGGTCACATCCCTCATCTACTCCCCTGCCTCCCATTCCTTTGAAGGGTTAGAGCTTTTGTTCCTTAATGGAGAATTACAACTCATCCTGGAGGAAGAAACCAAATGTCTTAAATTCACTGTAAGACACAAATGACTAACAATAGATCTTTGCTCAGAGGGAAAGATTTTATTGAGAGAGAGAAGAGGGAGTAAGAAGACAGGGTTCAGAGGAAGGGCAATCAGAGGTGAGGGTAGAGAAAGGCCTCCAGAAGGGAGGCCTAGATACAAGATCATTACAAAGACACACGTAGCCCTGTGGGGCTATCAGGCCAGGCCAGGCCAAGAGAGGTCCTCCCTCAGACAGTCCATCTCAAAGAAAGCCTCCCTCAGGGAGCACATCCTTCAGACAGCCCCCTTCCTCCAACAGTCCTTCTTAAAGAGAGACTCCCTCAAGATGGCCCCTTCCTCAGACAGTCCCTCCCAAGAGATCGTCTCCCTCAGAGAGTCCCTGCAGCAAAGAGCTCCTCTCAAAGAGAGTCACTTCCTCAGACAGCCTCTCCTGAGAGCCCCTCTCCCTCAGAGAGCCCATCCCTTGCAGAAGATGTGAAGCCTTTCGGTTCAGGAGTCAACAATCAAGAATGGAGCGAGCATTTGAAGGACAGGAGTTGCAATAGCCAGAACGGTTCATCTCCCCAAGAAAGGACCACCACCTCTCCTCTCCTTGGGGCTTCTCCTTGGCCTCAGGATAAGGAAGAGGATTGCAGGATTTGCCACTCAGACCAAAACTGGCCCTTCAGTGTGGGTTTCAGGCTAGACCAACAGAGTCTCACAGCAGTGTGGCAGCACACAGGGAGACCACAGACTGCTGTGCAAGCACATTAGGGTTGAGAGGCAGAAGTTCTGATTTCAAATTTCAGCTTCATACCTTATCAGGGCTGCGTCCTGCACAAGTCATATAATGTCTCTGTCAGCATCACCAGAACAAAATGGCTGTCATCGCACTACTTGAAGAGCAGATTTGCCTGGCAAAGCTTAAGCCTCACACCCTCTTCACCTCATGGTCCTGAGAGTGTTGGGAGTTTCTGTGTGGAAGAGTATTTAAGGGGAAGGGGAAGTCTGGTTGGCAGGGATGAAGTGTGTGCATATGCGTGTGCACGTGTGTGTGCGTGTGTGTGGAAGTGTTTCTATATAAGCATTTCTGGTAAATTGCTTGAAGAGATCTCAAAAGAGACCTGACTTTCTAGGGCTGTAGTCCTTTTGAGTGTGTGAGATTCATTTTGGGTCATCCTGAATCAAGATTCACTTTTATATTTGCAATTTTATTTTCTTTTTCTTTAAGCCACCTCCACCTAATTGTACAAGCTTCAGAGCCCAGAAAGCCTGGATTCACCTAAAGTCCTTAGAGGGTTGTCACATGGATTAAATGAAGTGTCCCCCCAAAAAGTGATCAACTTACCTAAAAGCAGACATTGATGCTTAATCTGATTCAGTGGTCCCCTCTCCGCATTTGCCCACCCAGGTGAGGTGGGGTAGGAAGAGAAAGGCAGCCCAAGAGGCCTCCCCCAGGTTCAGAAACAGATGACAGGGCTGGCAGGGAGCCTGCTGCTCTCCTGCCAGGGCCCCTCTGGTTAGACAGGACCAGATGATGTAGTGACTTTATTCAGTGGATAAACATCCAATTCAGCTTGCTGGAGGCCCCCAGCCTGGCATTACTGTTGACACAAAGCAGATTCCCTTTCTCTAAACCACTGTTAATATTTTAGCCAAGTGTCCTACATAAATCTCAGATCCAACCATCAGACTCTCTGGCTGCTACAGAAATGATCAAGACCAGGGAGAAAACAGCCTAATAAGGAGCTGACAGCAGGAGCTGGGGGTATCTCCACACAAAAGGCTGCCTTGGAGGCACAGACCAGGCAACCCAGTTCTGAGGCTCTCTAAAACTGGGGGCCAGAACAGAGCTAGAAGTAGCTCCAGCTAAAATAAAGGGTCTGTTAAAGAACTGGGTCTCAGGTCATCAGGCCTATGAAATATACATTCAGTTCAACTCAGGTTCACAGAACATTCCCAAGTCCCAATTCAATCATTCTAGGAAATACGTAGGCTTGGTTCCAGTTCAGACTTGTTCTTCAATAGGTGTTTTCTTTCTGTTTTTTTACAGAAAAAAAAAAACCAGAATGCAAACTTTGTAATAATAGCTTTGCGGTTCCATAAATTAATATCAGGGCTTGGTTAGAGCTCAGCACAGTTGTGTGGTAAAATGTGGTTTGGGGTTCAGGGTCTGGCTGAGGTCCCTGATTTGAAGGCTTCAAAACCTGGAGATTGTGGCTTGAAAGGATGATGGAGAAATCTTTTCCTAACAGTAGGAGCTAGCAGCTGAATGCACTTCATCTTGACTCAGCAAGGGGCAGTTCAAACACTACTCCCCAAGCTCTAGCTTTTGGGCGAGGCCCCTATGTCTTTTCTGCCATGGTCGTGCATGGATCATAAATAGCCTAGCCCAAAGTAGCTGTTATTGTAAAGAATAATTAAAAAGAGCAAGAGTAATCCTTGGGGCATGGAGGAGGGGAGAGAGTATCTTTATATTTAGATGTTCTGGACTTGATTATAAATCCTAGAGCTTGGCTGCTCCATGGGGAAGGCGCTTCTCTAGGCTCCCCATGTCTACATGATTAACTGACTACTGCCATCTAGTGGATTTGGAGGCCTCTGAAGTTCTAATGACTAATGGGCAGGATGTCAGGCATTGATTTTAAGAGAAGCCATGCTTAATTAGAGCAGCAGATCTCAGGGTAGCCTGTAGGTAGGATTATAGATCAATCACCCAGGAATATCCCCATACGCAATTTCTCTTCTCTGACAGAGATTAAAAGAGAAAAAAGAAAAAACTCAGTGCCTATGGGTCATCAATGTTCTGAAGTTTATTTGGCAATTGAATCAAAACTGACATTCTGAGATGTACAAAGGCCCAGTGTGAAGACTGTGGATAACAGCCTCACTGCTGTATACCGAGAGGTCCACGCAGGCTGCTGCAGTAGCCAGACTGGACCTTGGGCATGGCTGGTGGGGAGGGAAGAAGCCCTCAGCTAGCAAACAGAAATCTCAGCCCCTACAGCAATTCTCATATAGGGCTGTGCCACCCTGCCTAGGCAGCCCCCAGGGCTTGGACCCTGGGCAATGGGTATGAAATGCCCTTTTCTGGTCAGGGAAGAAAAAAGGGGCCAGCTCCAGACCCCAGAACTTCACCTCTGTCAGAGCTTCTGTTTACCTGCAACGGCTGTTCCCAGGACGGACACATATCTGTAGATGTTCACTTTCAGATGCTAATCTGAAATTTTCAGAGAGTTTAAAAAATGAAAGATTAGATATGTAAAGAATCAGCAAATGTGTATAAATTCATCTTTAAGATAAATGGGAAATTTGGCAGGACTCAAAGTATTTGAATCAATAGCCACATAAGGACACAGACCAAATCTACAGAAAGCATTTGGGTAAAGCCTGGAAATATTTCTTTTTCAGTTATTGCAGCTTCAGTTTATCTTAGATTACAACCCAATCCCATCTCCTTTGCCCAGTGAGGCTATGAGGTTTCTGTCCAAACCTGGAAATGGACCTAAATCACTCTTCACTCCCCCTACCACTCCAGGCTTCAGTTTCCTCATCTGGAAAATGAACCAGTGGGTTTGATTACCCCTGAGATCTCTTCCAGCTGAATTTGAATTCTTCAAGTCTAAATTTTCCTTTGCAAGGTTTCCTCGTTTTGGCAGACGTGTGTTAAGGGCCTGGAGTAGACTGAACTCAGGATCTTTTACCATCCACTGGAGTGTTTCTCAAGGAGCGTTTCATCCAGAAAAGGAGATTGTTTCAGCTTGAATATGACCTGAGCACCCATCCGGTAGGATGTGTTAAAACAATTTCTGTACAGCAGACCTAATGATAAGACAGCCTACCTGGGCTCCAGCCTCCCTGTAACTCACTGTGTGAACTTAGCAAGTCCTTCACTCACTCATATTTTGCTTTCTACATCTGAAAAAGACAAAAGAAATAAAATAATAACTTCATCCTGCCTCCCTCTCAGGGTTGTTTACAAGGGGGGGAAGAAAGCATAAACAGATGCAAGAAGTGCTTCCTTCAAAAGTTCAATATGAATTATTTTTCTGTTTAGGTTACGTTAAATCTATTTCATATTATAAATCTCTTCCAGATGACACCCATCAAACAAACAGCCAAACAGTCCATGTCTGAAAGACCACAGATTTTGCTTTTGGAAAAAAAAAAAAATGAAAGCTAGGCCAAGCCTGAGATACATCAGGCTCTCTGACAACAGGGAATCTTTGGTTCTTCTTTGGACCTGATCCTTTTGGTCCTGGAGGCTTGTTGGCTGGAACTGGAGGCAGTCAAGGGAGGCAGAAGATGGCTTGGAAGCCATTGGCACGTTGCTTTAGTGGATAGTAATGAGGAGAGCCAGACCTCACATTTTCACCTGGAAGATTTGATACTGCCTCCCCTCCTCCACTGTAAACCCCTCCATGAAAGAGCAGAGGACCCGAAAACTGCAAGATGTGATTCATAATTGTCAATAACATTTGTGTCATTTTGATGCTCTAACTCTATTACGTTAATTGCTCTCCTCTCTACGCTTTATTTTAAGGTGAACATTAATTGATTCCCAACTGTAATCACAATTATGGGGAGTTATCCTGATGAATGGAAGATGTGATTAATAGGTAGGAAGGTGCAACTGCTTCTCCTTCCCAGGGAAGAGATGATATATGTTATTATACCTCTGCTGTAGGCTGCATTTTCCTTAAGAATTCAGAGCTAATGCGAGCTATCGATCACAATACTCCATTGTTCTTCCCAGTTGACTGGACACAACTCCCATTGGCCCAGCCTGTTTCTCCTCGCTCACTGACTGTCCCTGGTTCCTTAGGGAACTCTCCTACTCCAGACCCCCTGTATTCCAGAGAGAAAAGAGAGATGCTAGCATGTCAGTTCTGAATTCTGAAAATGGAATCATGAATTCTGGTACAATCAAGATAGGCAAAGTGATGGGTATGTATCAGGACCAGACCTAGAAAATAAATTGAAGTAGATAGAGGAGAAAAACAAATACTCTTTGTATACTCCAAGGCCTAGCATCTTACCTGGCACGTGGTAGCTGTTTACCACATGGTATTTGAAAATGAGAATGGGTGAATGAAGCTTATCTTCCCTCCCTCTGCCCTTTTACTATCTCAGCTCAACTGCTAGTTGCCCATTGTGTTTCTGGACTCCTCTCTGCCACCCCACTCAGCCTTGTCTTTTTAAAGAGGATTCTCCTCTCTAAGCCTTACTTCTTAGTTCACCTGTCCTGTATCCTGCTTTGTGAGTGTATTGCTAGGAGACAGGTAGTTCAACAGATGTACCAACGTGTGTGAGAGCTAATGATAGCTAACTCTCCCCAGTAACCTTGTAGTAGGAACCTTCCCTGCACCGCTTTACAACTCCTTTACACTCTGGTCAAACTTCCTTCCCAGCCTCATCTCCAGGCATCCTCTCCTCCTGCCTACCCATCTCACACACCAGTTACAGATGACCAGGGAGTCCACTGGCGTCTTCTGTGTAGGAGAAGTTCAGACCATTAGGAAGGAGAACTGGACTTGCTCTGAAGCTGCAATGCATGACAAGCATGGAGGTCTTCCTTTCTTATGGAGAATTTTTGTAAAGAGCTGATGTTTGCAGTTCATGATGCTATTCAGACACCCACCCATAGTGTCCTAAATTCATACTTATGTTTGCTTTCCAGGGGCAGAAAGGGCCTCGTCTCTGTCATCTCTCTGATGAGATTATACTCATTCCCCAGGCTTCAGCTTAAACAACATCTTTTCAACCTGGGTGTCCTTCTGGCCAGGCAAAATGCACTTCCCCCTCCTAGGCCAGAAGGCTGCCTTGCCACACCTCTACACAATTCCACACCTCTCAGGATCATCACAACCTTGTAACTCAGATGTCTGCCGTCCTTCTTCTGTGTCAGACAAAGGTCTGGGCCCCTACAGATCTTACTGCAGTTTGTACCTGTCCAAAGACAGCCAGCAGAGGGGGTGAGGGGCCAGAAGTCCAGCCCTCCTGCTGCTTGCTGCACTGTGCTCCCTGCCCTGGGGCTAAACCCACCTGCCACAAAGGAGCCTTTTTCTTCCCATAAAAGTTCTGTCCTTAGCTGATCACACCCTGCGCTGGTTGAATCAGGCCATGGATGCATCATTTCCTACAGAGCCCAAAGATGCTGATGTGTGTTCACACAGAGTGGGAGCAGTCCCACTCTGACTCAAGGGCGTGATTCTCTTGTCAC
The DNA here is from genome assembly GCA_963573385.1 of Cacajao melanocephalus. Lineage (NCBI taxonomy): Eukaryota > Metazoa > Chordata > Mammalia > Primates > Pitheciidae > Cacajao > Cacajao melanocephalus. Next base: position 19,140 of record CAUYLG010018218.1, read on the forward strand.
ACCCTTGGGCTTGACCTCAGCTGCTTCACTTTATCATAAATAATTAGCTACACTCAGATGTTGTGACTTTTTTGTAGACATTACAGAAAAACCTCACAGGGAAGAAGATGGAGATTTTCGCATGTCTCACACACTGAAGCACACAACCTCACTAATTTACCTGGCCCATTTATGTCCTCCTCCAGGTCTGCTCCCACAAGGAGCACAACCAGGTCCTCTCCTCTTGGCCTAGTCCATGCAGCAACACCTCCTGGCTCCTGTCCCCAACCTCTTCCTCTCCATCCTATACTCAGCTTATGATAAAAACCTACCCTACCTCTTCCCTCAAACTTGCAAACTCTCTTCCATCACAACTCAGGAGAAAAGTTTCAGCTACCAAGATTCCCTATTTCCCCACTTTACAATTTCTTCCTATACCCCACTCCCAGACTAATCATTATCAATTTTAAAAATATCCTTTAGTTATAATTTATGAGTTGATCTACTAATAACAATGTGAGTTCCCTGAGGGCAGGGATTGTATATTATTTGCCTTTGTCTGTTTGATCTGACTTTGCTTTGAACTCTAGCTTCTTCACATACTGGCTGTGTGACCTTGGGCAAGTTCCTTAACTTCTCTGAGTCCTTGTTTCCCCATTATTATAAAATAATGGCAATAATCATTCCTATTTCAAAGGGTTATTGTAAGGTTTTAAGAAGATGATACACATAAAAGGCTTGGCACATAAGTGCTTGATAGGTGTTAGGCATTATTATTAGTGTATTTCAAGGTATTATTGGTTATTATTATTAGATATTAGCAGAATTATTACTGAACAGAAAGGCACTCTCACCCTGCTCCCATATTCCTGGCAGTTGCCTTCCTACCACATCTTCCAGCCACAACCATCACCAATAGTACTCAAATGCCTTCTCTTAGAAAAATCATGCCAGATGTGTATTTGCATATGAGACACAGGAGCTCCTTTGTCCAAATCGAGTCCATATCTTGCCCACATGTGTCAATTTGGTCCTAGAACTGTACATTTTGAGGATCTGTGGTTGCTGGGTCATCTTTCAATCTAAGGGCCTTGCTGCTCTTAATTGGTTTGGTTTCAAAACAGCTCAGCCCTCCCAGGCAAAGGAAGCTGCAAGCTAGGTCCTGATGGACAGTTAATAGATGTGTGTGGGCATGGGTATACGTAAATATTTAACCACCTCAGAAGAATCAAGATTCAGAGCTGCAGACCTGTGCTCGAAAGATTATGTTACAAGCCGGAGCCCTCAACAAAAGCCTTGCTCTGAAGCTGCCATAGAGACAACAGGCACATTTTCAATTTGGTTCAGTGCAACAGATTTTTATTCAGCACCTGCTAAGCACTCAGCACCGTGGCAGACAGTCTAATGGATACAAATGGTGTGCCTTGTATTGCTACGATAATGCTGCATAACAAAACACCCACAGCAGGTGAGATTTCTTTCTCACATATCTGGGCTCAGCTGGGGTCAGGTGGTCTAGGCTGAAATTGGCCGCAGGTCTGTGGGTCAGCTGGATACAACGTTCTGTGTGTTTCTCATCCTCTGTAGACCCATCAGCTACTGTAAGAATGTTTTTCTCATAACCATGTCAGAAGAGAAAAGTCCAAGCCCAAATCACGCGAGCCTCTGCTTTATGCTATCTACTAATCATTCATTGGCCAAAACAATCACATATTGGAGCTGATATTAAAGATCAGGAATGTCTATTCCACCTGCTATGAGGCCAAGGTGGGCACACAGCCAAGCCTGATGTCTATGGAGTAGGGGAATACACTTTCACCAATTGGGTGGTGGAGGAGAGTGAATATTTCTGTGCAATAATCCAATCTATGGCATGTCCTAATTGTGATTCAGTATAAACAAGATCTTCATCTGAACCCTACAAGTGCGCTCAGGCTTTCCCAAAAAGAAGGGGTGATTGCACAGAATTAGTGCAATTTTTGCTGTTGCCTGCCTGTGTTGAGTTACACCTGGAGCAAGCAGGACAAAGAAGAAGCAGTGCTGGTCCTCAGAACTGGTGTTTTGATTCAAGCTCTGGGTTTCTAGGAGTGTATCAATAGCAATATTTGGATTATACCTTTAAATTCTCAGGCAATGAGGTGCTTTTGAAGCTTCAAATTCTCATTGAAAATGTTTGTTCTATCCTCTCTAATTTGAAGATAATTCTCTTTGATGGCCTTAACCAAGAGTTTTTGGCCTGGGGTTCTTGAAAGAATAAGCATAATTTTGCATGAAAGGACATCATTTTATCTGGTTGTCACATAGACCAGTGACTGAAACAGGGGAATGCTATTCTGGACTCCCACAAAAAGGGTAAACAGAAACTCCAGAAACAAAAGCTCAATGTTGAATTTCAATAGAAGTCCAGACTGGATTATTAAGGAGATGGTTTCCTTATAAAGTGGTGATCCCATTCTTAATGGCTATATTTCATTCAAAATCTCCAAGCCAAATTAATTTATTTTCTTTTGGGAAGTCTGTAGATTTCAGTAAGAAATTTGGCAACGACTCCTACAATACTCTTGTCATCAAACTAAAAATATCAGCAATATAATAATAGGGCTAGGTCAAGTCTTTTTAGAGTGCTACTTAGAAAATGTTGATTGAAGGTTACCCTGAAGACCCGGCTCTGGCAATGTGCCTCAGGACTCTCCTTGGCCCTCCCCTGTCCAACAGTTTTATTAATTACTTGAATGAAAAAAGAATCAAAAAGCACTCTAATCGTGTTTGTGGGTGACACAATACTGGGAGAGTCCACTAAAGCAACAAGTGCAGAACTCACACTCAGAGTAATAGGCTAGACATGGTAGATTAAATTTAACAAAGACAGTCACGACATCCAAAATTTAGGCCCTGAGGCAGTGCACGTTATGAAAGTCCTCTGCCTTGACAACAGTTTAAGCAGAAAACATCTGGGGATTTCAGAGGGGCCACAAGCTCAGTATGATTCAGAAGAGTGCTACGATTGCGCAGAGAGCTGAGAAAACCTCAGAGGCTGCATTCATGGAATTATGTCCTAGGTCAAAGAAAGTCATAGTCCCACTGGACACAACGTGGTTTCTGGCACTTTGGTCACCCAAATAATGGCCAGGGATGATTCGATATTCCGGCTGGCTAGAAAGGAATCCTCCTCTTCTCTCATTTGCATCTGATTTTCCTTTCTGAAATTCTACCTTTAGGCACAGAAGACATAACTTTTGATTTAGCAAATAAGCACCTCATGTATTCAACAAATATTTTTTTAGCTCCTATCATATGCCAGGCACCATATTGAACACCTTTTCTAATGCTAGGGTGGTGTGAGAACCAAGACAAACACCAAAGCCCAGCGTATTGGGGAGAAATGGTGCGCACACACACACACACACAAAATTATAATGTGATATTACTAGAATGATGGTGTTTGCAAAGTGCTATGTTAACACAGCTGTCCCCTAGACAAGAATTATATTCTTGGGCTACAGAGGGCAGCTTGGTATTTTACAGGGAAGTCATTTCCTCCCGAGAGCCAAGTAGAGAGCCTGGCACACAGTAGATATTTACTAAGTAATTGATGAATGGAGGAATGGGAAAAAAGACTGCCTGACAGAACTGAGAACGAGTCCCAGCTCTGCCCCTTTCTGTCAGTGAGTCCATAGGCAAGTTGAATTTAATTCACTCAGCCTCAGTTTCCTCATAAATAAAACAGGGATAATGATCCTCATCTCATAGGGTTGTTTTGTGGGTTTAAAATGGATTGAGCTCCAACAGACACAAAGTGCCCCTCAAGGTACCTATGACATAGTAATAATAAACTAGTACTCATTGTTCCTCTGACTCATGTGCCAGCAAGATCATATTTGGACTATTCTGGGTATCATGAGTTAAGATAGGCATTTACAAATTATAGTCCATTCAGAGAAGAGACCAAAATAAAGAGAGCTTTAGGAAGTTAGAAATCTTGTGGGGCTAAGGAGGTGAAGTCTTCCATAGAACCCCAGAAGGCAACACCAAAGGAGAGTAGAATTTGGGGAGTTCTCTTCCAGCTATGATATGGAAGAATGTGCTGAAAACCATAGCTGCTAATAAAATGAGCTGCTTTATCAAGCAGGGAGCACCTCATTGCTGGGACTTTTAATGTAGTGTCTGAAGCAGAATCTGCCAGGAGTGTTCAGACTGTCATTTCTTCAACATAATATTTATTGAGTACCTACTATGCACTCTCCTCTTGTTCTAGGGAACTTTGTATTAAAAAGGAAAAGCAAAGACATAACCTGTGGATCTAAAGCACTCACAAAAAGCCAATGATTTTGTGCATAATGTTACAAGCTGCTGTGGGAACACAGAGGGTTTTATAGAAGGGATCTTGCCTTTGGATGAGAGAAGCAACAGAATGACCTCTAAGGTCTCCTGGTTCCTATTATTCTATGATTCTATGTAAATCATAATCTCTCTCTGCCAAGAATTTACTCATCTAATACAAAGATTTTCTTTGGAATTAAACCTTAGCGATGGAGCCTCTAATTCTTGAATGGTAAGATTCCACAGAAATATTGATAATGATGCCTTACACCAGAAAAACACTCTCCCCCCAAATCTGGTAGAAGAAATTTGACATCTATTATAACATATGACCCCCACATCTAACCTATACATAAAACCATGTTTAAATGGATAAGGACATGGAGGAACAGGAACAACACAGACTTGCCTAAAGTCATTCACTCATTCGCAGTAGAGCTAGGGAGAATGCAGGTCACCTAAGCCTTGTTTATTGTTCTTGCCAATAGGCCATAATGCATTTAACTTTCTTCTTGTTGGATTTTGTCTCGGAAAGTTTCTTTCCCTCTGCCTCCTTCCCTCCCCACTACTCCGTTATTGCAAGCACAGAATCTGGCAGATGAATGACCTGGCTGATCTCCCAAGTTTCCCTCTGAAATGTAGAACCCGACATCCTTTCCATTTGAAATTCCAAACACAGTCACTGCTGTGTCAGAAAAAATATTAACCATTTGAGCAGTGGACCTTGCCACCAGCCCATAAGAATGATAAGCACAGGCAGAGAAGGGAAGCCGCTCACTGCCTTTGTTCAGCTCTAAGGGAAGATGCACGACCTAGTTGGGGTGGTGATGCTGTTTTTTACAAATAAAATATAGGGATTCGAATGCCTGTGCTAAAAGCATTTGCTCTATGGGGAAATGGCTTTCTCCGGGAGACCAGTAACTGTGTGCTTTGGCTTATTTATTTGGCTTTCATTTGGGGTTGAAGTGGCAACCAGTGGGCAGGTCCTGAGGCCAGGGTTTCTGCAAATGTTGGACCATTTGGAATGCTGGCTGTTCCGCTGTTATTTTTTATCCCTGGGAGTGAATCACTCTGACAGCCTGACAAGGCTGCTGAGAGACAGAGTGAGGCACCTGTTTAGACAGTTGTCCCATCAGATTGGGTAGCCTGCTGTCTCTTCACAAGCAGGGGTCAGGCCAAGGAGGAGACAGGAAAAGGATATGGGGCTGAGCAGTAAGCTGCCCTGTCGCCTGAGGGTGTAAGTGCCCTGCAGGCACCTCCTGAGGTAGCCCAAGCTGCTCCACTGCTGGTTTAAAATTCTCAGCCTGGATCAATCAGGTAATTTACATGATTTTCTTCCAGAAACACCAGAGACAAAAACAGGAAAATTTCTACATCTTCATCCATGAAAGACTGAGCTTTGAAAAGAATTCTCTAAAAGGAATTTCATGTTGTTGGCAATGGCAGTACCATTGGAAGATGACCCACACCTACACCCACCCACACCCATTCACACACACACACACACGCATGTGCATCAGCACTTCTCATTCCATTATCTTGCTTTATTTTTCTCTATGGCACTTAGCATTTTTGCAGTCACTTACTTGTTTGTTATTGTGTCTCTCTACTAGAGAATATTCACTCTGAAGGCAAGGACTTTGTCGGTTGTTCACTGCCACAGCCCCAGTCCATCAAATGGGAACTCGCAACAGTTAGTTCTCATTAAATAACTGTTTCTTCACTTGCGGCCTCAAGGCCCATTACTGGAGATTTATTAACTTAGTTTTCAAAGATTTCAACGTTATTAAAATGCAAACATCCCTAGAATCACTCTTTAAGTCTTAATAATAGTTCTCAGCTAATAAATTTTGAGGATGAGAGAGTCTGCCATGACATTATGAGGCACAGATACCTTGTAGAGTTATGCTTGAGAGGAAGGCATTACAGGTGAGGAGGATCTAAAACAAGAGGATTAGAAGCAGCAAGGCCTGAAATGTGGCCTCTTGGTTATTTTGCCCCAGTTGGTCCTGCCTGAGTCCTGTTTGACTCTCAGGCCACCCTAAATCCAACATCAGCAAATCCTATGTCAGCTCTGGTAGAGAAATCCCTTTCTCTCCACTCTCACTGTTGATACCAAGTGCAAGATCTCTTCTCCCTGAAATGTCAGTGATCAATCAACAAAACCAATCTGCTGCCTCCAGTCTCCCCACCTTATCCCTGTTGTGTACAACTTCCAGGCCAGCTTTCTAAAACACCACTGTCTTTGGACTACCCCATCACTAAGACTGTTTCTGAATATTTCTGGTTCTCCCTTTAGAGACCTATGTTAGGGAAGTGCATGACTAGTTCTGTTCAGTGAGTTGCGAGAAGACACGACAGACATCAGTTCTGGGCTTGAACATTTCATTGCTGATGTGAGGCCCTCCCAGAGCTCTTTCTCTCTGGTACAATGACCACCAATATTTCAGATTAGACTGGATCCTGAGTGACCAGAGTGAGCAGACACCCCTGCCCGCAATGGATATAAAATATAAAATTAAACTTCATTATTTAAGACCGTGATAATTAGGAGTTGCTGATTACTGCAGAATAACACAGACTATCCTAATTCCTGCCACATGCACTAAAACCGATAATATTTCTCATTACTCATCATGTGTGATATAGTACACAGGTTATGGTTCTATAACCAACGTAATAGGTTATATTCAAGTAGGTTACATAGTATCCATGGTTCTACTAAAGAGACATGGATCTAAGTCCTAGTTTTGCTACTTACCATCAGACAAGGGCAAGCTATGTAATCTCCTACTAAGTCTCCTCCTTTGTAAAATTAGAATAATACTTACCTTGGGGTGATTAAATGAAATAACCCAGGGCTGGTTACAGGCCTATAGCAGCTGCTCAGCAAGCATGTCTAATGTGGATAAGTTCCCTTTTCTCTTCCTCTTCTTTCTACTGACATTCACTTGTCTCTATTGCCTGCCCATACCTAGCCCACCTGACTTGCCTCCCACTGCTCACCTTCACAACCAGTGCTCACAAAATGTCACAAGCAGTGATGCTCAACCCTGCCTTCAGATCTGAAATATTCGGAGTACTTTATTAAAATACCCGTGCCTCATATTCACCTTAGGCCAGCTAAATCAGTCTCTAGAACTGGGGCCCGGCCTTGGTTTTTTGAAAAAGCACCTTTGGTGATTTAAATGTGCAGCCTAGATGGAGATCCCTGAGCTGCAATCATATGGAGGGTTGTGAGTGTGGACTCTGGAGCCAGTTGCCTGCAGCCACATCTTAGCCACATAATCTTAAGTGGTTTTCTCTGTGCTATTACTTCCTCACTGGAAAGCAGGGATGAAAATAATGAAGCCTCACTTCCCAAGGCCTTTATGAGGTTAATGGAAGAGTGTGAATGTGCTTGTGCCATGCCTGGTTCATGGCAAACTCTCAGTGAGCATGGTTGCCCCTTCCCCCAAGCTGTGCTCAGCCCCAGAATGTCCTCTTCCTCCTCAACGCCCTCTCCTCCTCAGCCCCTGCCTGAATCTTCGTTCTGTAATTCCTTCACATGCCTCCTCTATTCCAGATACGACTGCATGGGGAGTATATCCCACGATTTGGCCTTTACATATGCAACATATTGCTCTTCTCTCTACTAACTCTATCTCCTCAATGAGACTAGAAACTGATGAAGGAAGGCATGACATGCATGCTTCCTTTTCTTCTCTATTCCTTACAACAACCTGAGTAGCACTGTGCACATGGTACCACTGGCTGATTGATGGGCAGCTGTTGCATTCAAAGCCATTCTCAGCAACAGCTGTAACACCCAGTCATGTCCTCAGGGCTGGCTCCCCAACCAGAAATCGGGCAGAGATTAAATACCTAAGCCGTCAAGGGCCTGAACCTGGACCATACAGCACAGAGAAGGACAAGGGGGCAACCCTCCTCTCCGCAAGTCCCTGTGAGGGTGGTGGGCCCACCCAATCAAAGGAGAGACCTGCATTGTAACTTTTATACTCTGGCTGACAAACCATCCCACTCCAAAGAAAGGGAGTGCTGGGGAGATTTTATTTTCATCCTTCCTGATATTCTGAGATCTGTGGAGAAACACTTCCCACTAGTGATGGGCCCTCCTGGCCTAGACCCAGGTGACCCTGACTCCTTCCGGAAAGTCACAGCCTAAGGATATGTGCAGGCCTTCCTTGCTACATCCCACACACCCTTCAGATAAGGGCAAGGGAGGCTGTGGAAACTTGTAACAATTTCTGAGGATCCAGATTGGACCTCTGAGCCTCCCAAATTAGTATCTCTTTTCACTGATATCTCTTTTCACTGCCTCTTTTCTTCCCGATAGCCTATCATAAGGGGAAAAATAGCCAGTCATGATGGCTCACACCTGTAATCCTAGCACTTTGGAAGGCTGAGGCAGGCAGATCACCTGAGGTCAGGAGTTCAAGACCAGCCTGGCCAACATGGTAAAACCCCGTTTCTACTAAAAATACAAAAATTAGTCGGGCTGGTCTTTCACCAGGTATGCACCTATAATCCCAGCTATTTAGAAGGCTGAGGAAGGAGAATCACTTGAACCGGATATGTGGAGGTTGCAGTGAGCCCAGATGGTGGGTGGATCACTTGAGGTCAGGAGTTCAAGACCATCCTGGCCAACATGGTTAAACCCTGTCTCTAGTAAAAATACAAAAAAATTAACCAGTCATGGTGGTGGGTACCTGTAGTCCCAGCTACTCAGGAGGCTGAGGCAAGAGAATTGCTTGAACCCGGGAGGCGGAGGTTGCAGTAAGCTGAGATCGCACTACTGCACTTCAGCCTGGGCGACAGAGTGATACTTTGTCTCAAAAACAACAACAAAAGATTTTGGCATAGCACTTTGGGAGGCCAGTGGGTGGATCACCTAAGGTCAGGAGTTCAAGACCAGCCTGTCCAACATGGTGAAACCCCATCTCTACTAAAAATACAAAAAAATTAGGTGGGCATGGTGATGGGTGCCTGTAATCCCAGCTACTCCAGAGGCTGAGGCCGGAGAATCACTTGAACCTGAGAGGCAGAGGTTATAGTGAGCCAAGGTCATGCCATTGCACTCCAGCCATGATGACAAGAGCAAAACTCTGTCTCAAAAAAAGGGGGGTAGGGAGGAATAGTGACTGACAGTTGGAAACTGAGGCCAATAAAAAATTATCAGATTCTTGTGATTCTTGCCAATGACTCACCCTCCATCCAATGTCCTCAAGTAGTGAAGGGGAAAGGAAGAAAGAGATCAAATACTCACCACCGCCTCTACCCAGTGTCAGGTTCTGGGTGATTTGTCTGTTTGTTCACCTCTTCCTTGTCTCCATTTTGTAGCGTGGGCATTGTTGTCCCAGTTCCACAGATGAGAAAACAAGTCTCAGGCAGGACAGGTGAAGAGGCTTGTCTGGTGCAGGTCAGAGCCAAGTCAGACATTCATTCATTCATCTATTCATGCTCTCTCAGGATTTAAAGTTCCCCATGATGGTGGCAGGAGTTGAGGTAAAAGGGAGGACTAGGAGAGACCTGAAGCATGGGTGAGTGTGTATGTGTTAAAAATTCACCGGGATTTGTTTCAATGCGGTGCGGTAAGACTGCAGACGTGGAAATGTTTGTTGTGAAGAAGGAAATCTATACCTGCAGATTCCTAGAAACAGGAGACACAACACGCCTTGCAAGGTCACATGGGGAAGGGACAGGGACAGTCAGTGAGCAGAAGAAGGAGAGGGAAGAGCATGTCCAGAGCCTCTCCTGGGGTTTCTGTGGGAAGGAATGGGCGAGGCAGCATCAACACGCTGATTATGCTTAGGATTGGGTGATTTGAATAATTCTAAGGGTCTCTAAACAACAGGGGTGGTCCCGAGTTGTTCAGTACCTGGCCCTGGGATGATTTAAGACAGGAATAATATTGTCTTAGTATGTGAGAGTTTGATAAAGCAGATGGTTGGGAGTGCAGGCCCTAGATTGGTTGGTTTTTATATCAAAGGTGTATTCTAGGAGAGTCATTTGCTTTCCCTAGCAATTAGCTAGCCCTGGAAGGGCAGTCTCTCCAGGATCAATGCTTCAAATTGCCAGAGCATTTAGAATATAAAAAATAAGAAAACAGTCAGTACACTGTGTGATGGTAAAAATCTGTAGGTAAAAACACTTGGGAGGAATAAAAAGTGATTAGTCTCGTGACCCCAGCCACAAAGGACTGAGGCTATTGCCTGAGATAAGAGTCTAAACATGGCAATGATGAAGCCAAGAGCATGTCAACAGCTCCTCTGGGATCTCAGTCTTGGGATGCTGTAACAAAATTCCTTACACTGGAAAATTATAAATAATAAAAATTTATTTCTTACAGTTCTGGAGACTGGAAAGTCCAAAACCAAGGCACCTGCAGAGTCAGTGTCCGGTGAGTACTCGCCCTCTGCTTCATAGATGCTGCCTCTTGCTCCGTCCTCACACAGTGGAAGGAAAGGAAGGGCCACACAGACTCTCAAGCCCTTTTATAAGGGCACTAATTCCATTCACAAAAGTGGAAACCTCATGACCGAATCACCTCCTAAAGGTCCCACCTTTTAATACTATTGCATTGGGAATTAATTTTCAACATTAATTTTGGAAAAATACAAACATTCAAACCACCACAGGGTCCATGCAGTGGAAAGATAGCAGTGTCTTCAGGTAGGAACCACATTTTAGTTAAGGCCAGAAGATAGAGAGAAGAGCCCAAAAATATAGGGAGTTAGGAATGAATGAAGGCTCCAGTGTGAACAGTGGAAAGCGCTGAAAGAGATTGTGAGTGGGAATCAGTATATAGAGGTTGAGAAGGCATAAGCCCATAGCTGAGAGGGTTGCAGAGCTGTGGAAACAGGGGGCAGGGGTCATGGTTGGGTCGATTGTCCTGGGTCGTGGATCCACCTAGGCCGAGGTCCCAGGTAATTCAGGAAACCTGGTTAAGCTAGCAATTTGCAGGCAGTGCTCATTATTTTTACACTATGTGGCCCAGAAGTTCTTGAATATTTTAATGAAACCTCTCCACAGCAGCTATAGAAAATTTCTTGGCCTCTTAAGGTCTTATTCCCAGTAAATTCAGGGTGCCTCAGAGATTTAAGGTTTCACTCAGGTAAATAAAAAGCCTAGACGGTCTGGGGGAACTGCCTTTAACTCCTTTCTTCATGAGCAGGGAAGGAATGAACTGAATCCAAGTGCCTTCTGGCGGAGTTTCCATGGCCCTTATTTCTTGGGGTCTTTGTTTTTAAATCTGTCACTACACCAGCAGAAAAATTAGCACTCAGGACATCAAGATACAGGAGACCAGAAGTGGACTAAGAGATAGCTGATCTGAGATCACTTCTAAGACATCTAGGTCCAAAACCCGAGGAGTTACAGGTGGCCACATCAGGTATGGAGGGGCTGCTCCCAACATCTTTTTCTTAACTGGAAGAATCCATCATTCTTCAATTTTCCCAGTCCTACCATGTAGAGAGCCTGAAACCTGGACTCTTTTCATATACTGAAACTTCCTCCCAAAGGCTGTGTTCATGGTCTATGACCCCCTGGCTTGTGCTGACCTTCACTCTTACTTTTTCTCCTCTTTCATCCCACACTTCTTACTCCATGGGAGTTAGGACTGAGTGAAGGCTTCATACTTCATACAAGTACTTCATACTTGCCCCACATGACTGCTTTTTTTTTTTTTATTTTGAGACCAAGTTTCAGACTGGAGTGCAATGGCACAATCTCGGCTCAAGCAACCTCTGCCTCCTGGGCTCAAGTGATTCTTCTGCCTCCCAAGTAGCTGTGATTACAGGCACCCACCACCACACCAGGCTAACTTTTTGTATTTTTAGTAGCAACAGGGTTTCACCATGTTAACCAAGCTGGTCTCGAACTCCTGATCTCAGGTGATCCACTCTCCTCAGCCTCCTAAAGTGCTGGGATTACAGGTGTGAGCCACCATGCCTGGCCTGTGGCTGCTTTTTAATATGTTTGTTTATTCATTCATTCCTTCAAATATAGAGGACCTACTATGTACTGGCATAGTACTCAACGTTGGCGGCACTGATTTCCAACCTACATACCAGTCTTCAACCAATCAATATTCATTGTAGACCATCTACATGAAAACGCAAGAACCAGGGTATGTGCTGGGTGTGGTAGAGGAAGGAAGAAGTGTTCAGTTCAATCCGCAACTGGCGGGAGCTTGCAGGTTATGGAGGCAACATGACCTGCACAGATTTTCATTCTGCCAGACAAGCTGAGCAATGGATGGGATGCTGCTAGCAGGTGTATTTTCAGTTATGGGAAGAGCAAGAGTTAAAATCCAGTTAAATGACTCTGCCATTTAATTCACTGTTTGATCTCAAACAAGTTTCTTATTCCTGTGGGAGCTTTAGTTTATCAGGCTTTAAAATGAGAAGAATAATAATCTACCCCCAATATTGTAAAGATCAAATGAACTGATGCCTGTGGAAGTACTTTATAGACTGTAAAGAGGGATGTAGATTATTATCTGCAGGTAATAATTATCTATTTGCAGATTAACAAAAAAGTGTGTCCCCAAACCGTACTCTTCAAGGATAAGCTATAGTGATGGAAATCTTCCCCATATTCTCCAGATCTCAAAAACCAAATAAGTTGGCTTCTGAAAGCTCTGTAAACATAGCACTAAAGGAGATAGTCTTAACCACAGTCCTTTCCACTTTCCACTACGAACTTTGGCAGTGCCATGAGAGCCATGGGGGTAAGGAGTGCACAGCTCTCTGGGATGCTCACACCTAATCAGGGGCCCGTGGAAATCCTGTCTACAGCAAGTGCCTGGCTCTGGATAGCAGAGCTGAGTGTCCCATCAGATAATGAGCTGCACAGCTGTGCAGGCAGATATTTCCCCAATTATGGTGGCATTAGGGAAAGTTATTGGAAAGGACTTTCTCCCACCATTGAGTAGTAAATGCTTTGCTAATTTGCCTGATGATACATTTATGACGGTTGCTTGCTAATCCTCTTTCACAATCTACCTTTAATGGCCTGTCTGTTTGGAGAGGCCAGTCTTCTCCAATGAACCAACTTTATTTCATTATGGCTTATTATTGTATTTTGTTCAGGGAGTGCCTGCAAATGAGAAAGTGCCCCACAAAACTCTCTCATCGTGGGCATAATTACTGCCTCGGTGCCTAGAAAGAAAGAAAAACAAATACTAATCTTTGCTAATTGAAACAGTAAAATATGTGCAGTTCAGAACTATTGTGTATGAAATTATGAGAGGAAAAAAATCCTACACGCACACAAGTACACACTCACACACAAAATGGAGCCTTGCCCTGAAATTCGGACTATAAATATGTAAAACTCTCCTCTCTTGTGCTCACTCATTGTCTTCCACAGCCTCGTATTTTGCATATGTGCATTAGAGGCTCAGTGTACTGGTATTAATTATTTTTCAGAATTTGGAGGGGGGTGGGGCAGGGATTGTTCTATAATTAAATTCATTTCTCTTGGGGAAATTTACTTCACTTGTTTGCATTTTTGGTGTTCCTTTCACAGGATGAGATCTGAAAGGAAGGTTTTATTTGTCCTCTGTTCTGCAATTTCTCTACTTTCTTTTTTTCTTTCTTTTTTCCTCAGGTTCTCCCAGCCTCTGGCCATAGGCATGACACACAAACAAATCAAAGAATCTCAGGACAATTTTATTTAGTTTGGAGTGAGTTGGGGGAAAGAGTTGCTCTCCATAAAAGAAGCCAACTGTTGAATAAGTGAGAAAATCATCCCTTAATTAAGTATTTTTCTATTGTGAAGATAAACTAACTGCTGACTTCTGTTGGCTTTACCTCCCTCACTTAATCAGAAACACCATGTGCAGCTTTGGGAAGGCAGATGCAGCTTCACAGATAATTTTGTGACCAATTTGATGGTTACTTACTTAAGAGCATAGGAAGCAAAAGTTGTGTGATGCATGGCAAAACGAAAAACAACAAAAACAGAAGTCTTCTGGTCAGTCTTGAGTTCAAACCCTACATTTACAGTAAGCACATTACAAGGTAGAGTAAGCCCAGTAAATCTCTCTCGTTGAATACAACTCAAAACTCTAGACAAAATAGAAAAAGCAACTAAGGACTCTGAAAATAAACAAAAGCAAACAGATTGTGAAGGCGTGTTAACACCTAGAGCAGTGTGCCATATGGAGTGACTTGCTGGGGCTCCCTACCCCACTTTCTCTCTCACCACATTGACCTGAGCATGGCTGCATGCATGGAGCAGTACCCCATGGGGGGCACTTGCAGCTGAAACGTTGATGGAAACACCATTTTTCTGGCAAGAGAAACTGGGAAAATGAGGTCCTGGAGGCTGGAAAATGTGAAGGAAATGTCATAGAAGAAAATCTTGGAGAATAAAATCTTCTAATTCTATTTACAATTCACATATGCTCAAAGGTCACCCGTGAGCTGTGCAGGCATGAGACAGAAAGTGGCCTAGCAAAGGTTTTGAGAACTGAACCGAGATATGTATCACTACCCACAGAAGGTAAGACAAAACTTACAATCTGACCCTAACTGGTTCAGATAAAATAACAACAAAAATCAAGATGCTTTAGAGGATTTTAACAGAATACAGAGTATGCACAACATACTTGTACTATCAAGGATGTAATCCAAAATTACTTATATACAAAGGAGCAGGACCAAATCTCAAGGGGTAAAGACAATCATAAAATGCTAACCTAGAGATTATCAAAGACTTTAAAGCAGCTATTATAACCATCTTGTATGAGGTTTGAAGAAAACTTGAAACGAATGGAAAGAAAAAAGTTTTTGGCTATGGAAATCTATGTCTATAACTCAGCAGAGATATAGAAACCATAAAAAGAACCAAATGAAAAATTTAAAACCAAAAAGTAAAATACCTGAAATTTTAAAATGTTCACTAGATAATCTCAATAGGACTTGAAGGTAGCATTAGAAATTGTCTCTGAGAAACAGAGACAAAAACTAAAACAAACAAAACGATCCTCAGGGATTTGTGGGACAATATGAAAAGGTACTTGGTGTCCCATGAGGAGAAGAGAAAGAGTACTTGAAGAAATTATGAGGAAAATCTTCCCACATTTTGTGGAAAACATACATTTACAGATTCTGAAAGCTCAGCAAGTCTGAAACAAGATAAATTTAAAGAAGAATATGCCAGACATATGATAGTCAGACTACTGAAAATCAAAGATTAAAAATATTCTGAAAGTAGCTAGAGAAAAACAACACATTATATATAAGGAGACAGTGCTTTAAAATACCATGGGTTTCTTATTAGAAACTGTAAAGGCCAGAAGGCAATGGGACTATACTCTGAAAGCATTAGAAGAAAAATAATTCTCAGTTTTGAACTCTGTAGTGAGCAAAAATATTCATCATAAATGAAGATGAAATAAAGACATTGTCAGATAAATGAAAAAGGGAGAAAATTCGTAACCATCAGATGTACTCTAAAAGAAATTGTAAAGGAAATGCTAGAAGAAAAAGAAACCAAAAAAGAAAACTTGTATCTTTAGGAAAGAAAGAAGAGCAACAGAAATGGTAAATGTCTGGATAAATATAAAACATTATTTGTCTTCTCTTAATGCCTTTAAAATATGTGTGCCTGTTGAAAGCAGAAATTACAACATGGTTTGGTGGGATTTTCAATGTATGTAGAGATTATACACACACACACACACACACACACACACACACACACACACACACACATATACAACTTTAACATAAAGTGGGAGGATAAGAGGATAAAGAGACCAATGAATTTCTAAGTTTTCTCTATTCTACTTGAAGTTGTAAAATACTAACTCTAAATAGACTGTATAAGTTTAGGTATGTATATTGTAATCCTTAGAGCAATCATTAAAAGTAATACAAAGAGAAATAGTCAAAAAGCCAGTAGATAAGGTAAAATGGAATACTAAAAAAATTCGAAGAATTCAAAAGAAGTAATTAAAGAGGTAAAAGGGAACAAAAAATAGAAGGAACAAACAAAAATGAATAATAAAATGTCAAACCTCAATCATATCAATAATTATATTAACTACAAGTGGTCTAAACAAACCAATTGGAAGACAGAGATTATCAGGAGGAGCTGTATTTTTAAACCTGTCTTTACATGTACTTGCTATAAGACCTTGAAAAGTTACCTAATCTTTTGATCCACGGCTTGTTTTTTAATCAATTACAAGGGAATAATAACATCTACCATGCCGAGTTATTATGGAGATAAAATGAGGTGATGTCAACTAAATGCCTAGTGTATGGTAAATAATAAATTATATCAACTCTCTACTAATGACCATTAACAATGAGCACTAACAGCTACAAAATCCATCTACAGTAGGTTAGGACCAACATTCACGTAGCTCTATATTATTTTGTCTTTGAAAAAAACACTGAAGAAATGGTGTAATCACAAAAGATGTATCTTTTCCAAAGGACTGTTTGTCTAATCCCACTCTGAATATGACACAAAATTACTATATATCTTTTATCTTACAGCACTCACTGCATATTTATAATGTCTGTAGCATTATGAATTAGTGAATTGTATAGATTAAGGCTCTAATTCCACATCTTCCAGCAACTCTAAACATTTATTTGTTTGAACAAACTTCTTCTACCCTCATTGAAATGATCCTTGCTTGCTAGAAAATAATAATCTGATCTACTTCCCATAAGCATATCTGAATTTCACAATACTGAATGTCAGAGCAAGAACCCAGGCCTCTCAAGACCTGCCCTTACCAATTTATATGTAATTAAGACATCTGTTAATGAGTGCACATCCTCCACTAGAAGGTGCAACACTGATTTGTTCTTTGCCGAGAAGGTAGACTGCTGGGATTCCAGCCAGAGGAGAGACAGAGACATAGAGACTGGCTGTACATTTAAGAAGCAGCGTTGTCAAGGTGCCAGAGAGTGCATGGACCTTGAGATCCATCAGTGGTTGTCAAATTTCCTCAGTAAATATTGTTCCAGGGGTAAAAATATAGAAAAGTTCATCTTGACAAATATATAGTGAGCACTAACCATGTGCAGGGCACAGAGCCAGGGACCAGAAAAAGAACTATGAATCAGTGATGATAATTAACATAACTGCCACCCTCAGATAGCTGAAGGTCTGCTAGAGGAGGCAGCTAGTCAACAGGTCATTTCAGTCGAGTGTGGTCATTGCTCCATTCATATCCTCTTAGACTTGCCCTCAAGAGGCCTTAATACCCAGGGACTAAGTTCCCACAAACCCCAGATATCCCAGAAATCCGTTT
The DNA here is from genome assembly GCA_963573385.1 of Cacajao melanocephalus. NCBI lineage: Eukaryota > Metazoa > Chordata > Mammalia > Primates > Pitheciidae > Cacajao > Cacajao melanocephalus. Next base: position 36,724 of record CAUYLG010018218.1, read on the forward strand.
GGAGAATTCCCACCCTGGGAATTTCTGCTTTTCTTCAGCCAACATCGTACACGAAGAGAGGTCCGGGAGTGAATCTTTCCTGCTAGTGTTTGCAGTGTCATTTACCACTTATGTCACCTGTCATAGGAGTCATTATAATATTTGCTTAAGTATTTAAATCAAGTTTTTTACTTTAAGCCAGTGGTTGCTGAGCTTTAATTAAAGCGTATTTGCATTCATTAATATCACCCAGCTTCCCTACATTTTAACTGTATTTTTGCATTCAAAACATGACATTTCAATAACAATAGTTGTCAGTGCCTGGGCTCTTATTTATGCCACAGTTACAGATCCTGTTAATTGCAGCACCCCCAGCTCCCTCTGACACAGTCTGTGTGCAGCCACTGCTTCTAGTCTTTCAGCATGTGCCTTTTGGTATTTAAAGAGCAGCTCCACCATGCTGCAAAGGTTTTTAAAATGTCGGACTCCCATTATCTATCTCCAGCCCTGCTGATGTTCCAGCCTGCAGGAGGCAGGAGGAGCAAACACAACTTTTGTATCAGAGACTATTGGGCCTGGCAGCTCCTGGCTAAAATTCTAGTCTTTACTAATGATTGATCTGGTGTGTAAAAGCTGAGGGCCCTCAAGCCTATAATCCCAGCACTTTGGGAGGCCAAAGTGGGTGGATCACGAGGTAAGGGGATTGAGACCATCCTGGTCAACATGGTGAAACCCCGTCTCTACTAAAAATACAAAAAATTAGCTGGCATGGTGGCGCATGCCTGTAGTCTCAGCTACTCAGGAGGCTGGGGCAGGAGAATTGCTTGAACCCAGGAGGCGGAGGTTGCGGTGAGCCGAGATTGCGCCATTGCACTCCAGCCTGGGTAACAAGAGGGAAACCCATCTCAAAAAAAAAAAAAAGCTAAGGGCCAACTTGAACTCTGATCCAGATTCTGCAGTTACAATAGTGAAAAAAAGAAAATAATTTTGGTGGACTATGAATGCTTTGAGTTGCAGGTGGAGGAATAATAACGTCTTACCTCTTAAGCATTGCTATTGCTGGGGATGGATATCTGCCATTTAGTGAGTGCCAATGTAAGCTGGATGGTTGGCACCGTAGAGGATTCGCCCACCTGGGGAATTCCTGCTCCTGCTTCAGGATTTGATCCAGGTCACCCACCTCCCCAAGGCAAGCTAAGTTACACACTCACTCCCCTTTGTGCTCTCAAGGAATCTTCTCTTAGCCTTGTTAGAGCACTGACCACTCCTCATTATTTTCTTATCTCTCTTTCCAACTAGACTATGAATTCCTAAGGGAAGGAACCATACCATATCTCCCCATATCTGATACCAATGGCCCCAAATAAACATTTCTGGAAATGAGAAACCATAATATCAGACTCCCAGGGTCTGAGCTGGAGCCAACAATCAGGTAAGGGCCTAGTTATGGGACAGACCAGGACTAAAGGCCAGGACTATACCTGATAAAGGGGGGCTTGTCCTCTCTAGTGGTTTAACCAGCCAGCCCACACGTTGCAGACATCCCAGATGCAGGTGACCCAGTTCTGCCCCTGCGGCCTCACTATTCAGACCCTGTGCTTTCCCTCCCTCACTCCAGGAAAAATGTTCTGAAATCAGAAAAGCAAATGGCTTCCAGCATCCCAAAACTGCAGAGACAGCTAAAGAGAGGGGGCTCTTCCAAAACATCCTCTGTGGCCACAGTGGGTTTCTGAACCCTGTGGTGAAGCCAGAGGAGTGAAAAGTCGGCCTGAGGCTTACATTTCCAAACACTGAGGCTGGAACAATAAACAGTGCACTCAGCAGGCAGAATGATAGCCTGATTTGGGTTTCTCTTGTTTATCCAGATACTCTCCTGCAAGCCCCAGCTCACAAACAATCTGTTTGTCTACCATAAGCCCCTGAGTCACTGACCTCTGGGAGCCAGACAGTGTTTCCTGGGTCTGACAACAAAGTGATAGCAAAGATCTCTGCAGCACAGAGAACAACAAAAGATTCTGTGAGTCAAAAACTACTTAGAACCAAACTGGAACCCTAGGGAGGTGGGTAGATGCTAGGCCTGCTTGAGGAGAGAATGTGAACTTGTATTTGAGCTCACAAGCACTGGTCCACTCCCATTTTAGCAGCCATTTTTAAGCCCTGTCTGTATACTGCCCCGTCTGCAAGCTTTTCTGTCCGCTTGTGTGTTAATCCATTCTTACACTGCTATAAAGAAATAACTGAGACTGGGTAATTTGTAAAGAAAAGAGGTTTAATTGGCTCACAATTCTGCAGGCTGTACAAACATGGCATTGGCACCTGCTTGGCTTCTGGGGAGGCCTCAGGGAGCTTTAACTCATGATGGAGAGAGAAAGAGGAATAGGCACATCACACGGCCAGAGCAGGAGCAAGTGAGAGAGTTGGAGGCGCTACACCCTTTTTATCCACCAGATCTCGCTTGAACCCATTCAACACCAAGAGGACGGCACTAAGCCATTCATGACGAATCTGCCCCCATGATCCAAACACCTCCCACCAGGCCCTACCTGCAACACTGGGAATTACATTTCAACATGAGATTTGGTGGGAACAACACAGATCTAAGCTATATCATCCGCATATCAGTTCACTGCAAAAATATATCTATTGAACACAGATTATATGCCAAATACTGTGCTGGATTCTGGAGATACAAAGATAAATTAGACTCAAGATTCTGTCTTATGAGTTTACCATCTACCTGGAGAGACAAACAGTTAATATTTTTATGGAGAGGTAAGTGGCAATTTCAGAATGTACAAAGTGCTACAAGTGCAGAGGTGGGATCACTAGACCCAGCCTGGGTATCCAGGGAAGGCCTCCTGGAGGAGGAGACATGTAAGGTGAGTTCAGAAAGTAGGGTTCAAATGAAGAAAGATGGAAAATGTATTACAGGCAGCACAACCAAGAGGAGCAAAGACAAAAACATGTGAAATGGCATGGTGTGTGTGAGAAGCTAGAAGCAGTTGAATGTGACTAGATGTATGTGCAAGGTAGACTAAGTAGAGGTGGGGCTGCGAGGACCAGCAGGGACCAGGTCAAGGAGGGTCTTGTCGGGTCATTCGTGTCAAGGGGAGGCACCTGGAACTTCTCCAGGAAATGGGAAATCTTTGAACAGGTTTAGGAAGAAACGTAGCATGAGGAGATCAACTTTTCAGAATGATCACTCGGGCAGCAGCATGGAGAATGACTGATTAGAGGACACTGCGGAGGTAAAGAGATCAGTTAGGAGGCTGTCACTGCAATCCAGGAAAGAGCTCAGGTAGCAGCAGAAGGTAAGGAGAGAGTGGAGACCATTCTTGCATTGCTATAAGGAAAACCTGAGGTGGGGCGTGGTGACTCACCCCAGTAATTCCAGCACTTTGGGAGGCCAAGGTGGGAAGGTCACTTGAGGTCAGGAGTTCAAGACCAGCCTGGTCAACATGGCAAAACCCCATCTCTACTAAAAATACAAAAAATTAGCCAGGCGTGATGGCATGCACCTGTAGTCCCAACTACTCAGAAGGATGAGGTGGGAGGGTCACTTGATCCTGGGAGGTCGAGGCTGCAGTGAGCTGAGATCACACCACTGCACTCCAGCCTGGGAGACAGAGCGAGACTCCATCTCAATAAGTAAATAAATAAAAAGACACACCTGAGAGTGGGTATTTATAAGAAAAGAGGTTTAATTGACTCACATTTCTGCAAGCTGTACAGGAAGTGTAGCAGCATCTGCTTCTGGGGAGGCCTCTGAAAGCTTCCGATTATGGTGGAAGACAAAAAGGGAGTAAGCACGCTGCATGGCAATAGCAGGAGCACCTCAGGGTGGGGGAGGTACCGCACTTCTAAACAACCAGGTCTCACGAGAAGTCATTCACTATCATGAAGAGGTTACTAAACCACTCGTGAGAAATCCAGTCTCGTGATCCAATCACCTCCCACCTCCAATACTGGAATTACAATTCACCGTTGTATTGTAATTCAATGGTGAGGACACATATCCACATTATATCAGAGAGTGTGAACCTAAGAAATATTGAGAAAACAAGCTTAACCAGACTTGGTTATGCAGCTTGCAGGAGAGAGAAGGGTGTTAAAAACAACCTTGAGATTGCTGAATTGAAGAGCTGTGGGAAGGGTGGTGCCACTGATGGAGATAATCATGGTAATTCTTGGTATATGCATGGTTTACTATATGCCAGACATTATTGTGAGTGCTAATGGGATATTTCAATTAATATTCACAACAACACTATGAGATCGGGACCATTACTTTATTTTGCAAATGAGGAAACAAGACACAAAGAGTGTTAACTTGTCCATGGTCACACAACTACCTGATGGCAACCCCTGGGCCTTTGAACCCTGGGTAGAGGGCTCCAGAGGCTGTAATCTTATCACTGTGCTGTGTGGCCCTCCAGGACACAGGTGGTGCCACGGTACCTCACACAGTGGCTGGCTGGCACTCAATCATGGGAGTCTGTCTTGGTTTGCATTCCTCTAGCAAGTAGTTTGTTTGGGAGGCGATCCCAGGAAACATTAGCAGGGGAGTGGGGAAGTGAGATGGGAGAAGTGGAAAGAAAACCAGTATAGGGTACAGTGACATACAGTTACAACTGGAACAACTGGAGCTCAATCTTGCTGGGGAGCTCTGGGATCAGTGTAGAGCCTGTGCCTCAGGCCTGTCTCCCCTGAGGGTCAAGGAAACCGAGGTCTGTGTCTCCTCACTCGCTGGCACTTCCAGACAGCTGTAATGAACAGAGTGGGCTCTGGTAACCAGAGAGAGCTGACAAGCAAAGTATCCAAGGTGCTCACCGTGGAAGCCTGGCTGGAACACAGGTAAGTACCAGGAGATATGGGTGGGGCTTTGACATCATCAGCCACAAAAACCAGGAAGCATCTTGGGTATGCATCACAGAATGCATCACTCTGCATTGCAGAATACATGACTATATCCATGCATCTGAGCTAAGGAGAAGGGAGAGACCATGAGAGTCAATACAAACCAGATATTCCAAGTGTTGAACCAACTGATGTCCAGAGCCCTTTAAAGTAGTATGATGGAACTTCCAGGTCTTAAAATCTCCAAATAAAGTTCCTGCTAATTTTGGATCTTTAGTATAGATGGAGTTTCTCCATGTTGGTGAGACTGGTTTTGAACTCGCAACCTCAGGTGATCCACCCGCCTCAGCCTCTCAAAGTGCTGGGATTGCAGGCATGAGCTAGCCAGGCATGGCAGTGCATGCCTGTAATCCCAGCTACTTGGGAGGCTGAGGCAAGAGAATCAGTTGAACTTGGGAGGCAGAGGTTGCGGTGAGCCGAGATTTCACCATTGCACTCCAGGCTGGGCAACAAAAGTAAAACTCTGTCTCAAAAAAAAAATATCAAGTTCTTGCTGTGCTGGTGATTACAGAAGTTGGAGGTAAGAATGAAAAAGGAAAACATTCTGAAGGCCTTTCCACCTTTCTTTATTCTAAAACCACTAGAAGAAAGAATGTCATCCAACCCGAGCTTACTGTGCTCCTCTAAATAGAAACATTGCCAGTGGCTCATGACCCCAACTTGCATAGAGTCTCGGTTAGTCATGGGGGAGGGTAGATGTGAATCTGCAACCCATATTCTCATCAGCAAGGGCTTCCAACAAAACCTCACCCTGAACACACCGTTAAACTTCACTCAGTGTCCTGGCTCCAACCATCTATGGGTCTGAATTTTCATTCATTTCTCTAAAGCAGAAAACTCAGATGGTGTTGCAGTCCAAAGTCAAGAAAATTATCATGTAGCCGTGTTCCTGAAATTTGGTGCAGAAACAATGGAGAGATTGCAGTAGAGTTAAATGTTAAATATAGCCTTGAAGGTAATTAAGGATTAGAGGGATTAGAGAAGGTGCTTTATAACAAGATCTGCCTATTAAGATAAAATGTACAGATCACTATCTAGACCCTATGTTCAAAACCATGCAAAATTGTCTTCTTAAAAAAAAATAAAGTTACTCAAGGTGGGCTGACTAGATATGGAAAAATCAGAGAGTTGTCCCTTTGATGGAGGGGTAACTTATAGATACAGAGGCAGGAGTTAAACTTCATCAAAGCTGTTACCATCATTACCAAGCTGTCAGGTAAATTGTGTGCAGGGCTACTCACTTCAGATACCAGAATTTGACGGCAATTATACCAGCCTCTGTACCTCAAATTCCCAAACAGATTCTTTCATAATGACAAGAAGAGTTAGCTGAGAATGGTGCAACCAATACAATGGAATGCACTACAGGCAGTTTCCTGAGCAGTTACCTTTAAACATGAATATCAGCATGAGTTCAAGTCAGTAACAAAGATGAAGTTCAAGCCAGGTCTGTCAGATGCCCAAGTTCATTTTTTTCATCTGCATCCTCCCCGTTGTCACCATTTGCTTCTTACTGTGTTTTAGAGGTGGTGTCTGTTTTTCTTAACATCCTACCCATTCGTTCATGCCTGGCTCCCAGAGGACTTCCCTGACCACTGGAGTCCTCACCTTTACTTTCCGCATCCTTATTCCAGAGACAGTGCAGCTCTGCTTGTCATCAGAGACTGGCCTGTGATGTCCACTAGTGTGGAAATTTTCAGGTCCCTCATCTCTACCGTAAACTCCTGTGATTAAAACATCTTCACAAATTCTTGTCTCTTCAAAAAGGGGAGCCTAATTCTCTTCCTCTTGAATGTGGGCTGGACTTTGCGATTTGATTATAACAAATACGATGTGGCGGCAGTGACAGCATGTGACTTCTGAGAGTAGGTCATAAAAACATGATGCTTTCTATTTTTCCCTCTCTCTCTCTCTCTCTGTCTGATCTTTTACTCTGGCAGAAACTAGCCACCATGTCACGAGGACACTCAGGCAGCTCAGTGGAGAGGTCCACATGGTGAGGAACCAAAGCCTCCTGCCAATGAATAGCCCTTGAGGTCTGCCAACAACTGCATGAGTCACTTACTATAGAATGAAAGAAATGCCAGACATTTTAAAATGCTAAGTTCTAAACCTTTTTTTCAATCTTGAAAGTAGATCCTCCAGCCGCAGCCAAGCCTCCAGATAACTGGAGCACTGAGTAGCATCTTGACTGAAGCCCCATGAGAGACTCTGAACCAGAACCACTTGGCTTCCCGACCAAGAACTCTGGGAGGTAATAAAACATTTACTGTTTTGATCCACTGCATTTTAGAGTTGCACCACAGATAACAATATACTCCTTGAAGACCCTTTCTTGGTATCTTTCACAAAGCCTTGCACAGGGTTGGTCTCCTGGTAGGTCTGTTAAGTATTTGCCAGACAATTGCATTGACTGGGATGGACAGTCTGTCACTCTAGAACATGGGAAAGCTTAGGAAAGGCTATAATTTGGACCTTTTAGGTGGCAGAGAGAATATGAAATGGTGAAGGGCACAACGTGATAGAATGGTGTATTTGTTTCCTGCAGCTGCAATAACAAATTACCAAAACTTGGGTGCTTAAAACAACAGATTTGTTCTCTTATAATTCTGGAAGCGAGAAGTAGGAAATAAGTTTCACTGGCCTAAAGGCAAGGTGTCAGCAAGGCTGGTTCCTTCTGGAGACTCTAGATGAGAATCCGTTTCTTTGCTTTTCAAGCTACCAGAGCTGTATTTCTTGCATTTCTTGGCTCATGGTCACTTTCTCCATCTCTCTGCTACTGTCTTCATAGCATGTTTTCTTTTATAAGTACCCTTATGGCTACATCTGTCCCACACAATAATCCAGAATAATGTCCCCATCTCAAGATCTGTAACTTAATCACATCTGCAAAGTCCCTTTTGCCACATGAGGTGACATTCACAGGTCCCAGAAATGAAGATATGGACGTATTTACAAGGCGCCATTATTTAGCCTCCTACCACAAGCAGAAAAGCCTCACTTCTCGAGTTAGACAGATTTGAATTCAAATCCTCTGATTAATCATTGTGTAATGTTGAACAAGTAACATTAAACTGAGGCAAGTCTTCAAATCTCCATAACAAAGACAAAACTTATTAAATGAATACTACATATAAATGCACCTGGCACTTAGTGATTTTGTTTTTTTGGTTACTTGGTTTCCAAATAAATGCTAGCTTTTCTCTGTCTTCCTTGTATTGAGTAGCTAGGAAGAAAAAGAGCCAGGTCAAGAAGGAAGAGGACTCGGAGGTTGTGAGACTTGTAGCTAGTTTTATTCAGCACTTATAATTTACAAGGCAGTTTTATGTCTATTATGTAATTTGACTGTTAATCCCATTTCACCAAATGAAGGAAACAGAGGCACAATGGAGTTAAGTGATTTTCCCAAAATTGCTCTACTAGTAAGTGTCAGAACTGAGTTTCCTGATGCTAAATCCTGTTTTTTTTCCTTTATATCAAATGTATTTGGGTAAGGTCTGCAAAAAAATGAGAAGAGCCGCCAAACAAAGCAAAAGAAATGAGAAAAGAAGACTGACCAAATAGTGTGATATCGTGAATGGGTGAAGGGATGGTGCACAAAAGCTTTTAGAGGATAGAAAGGAATGCAATTATAAGAAGATAGAGTTCCTCTGAGCCTGTCCAGGCTGGCTCTTAGGGAAGCAGGGAGTGAATGGGACTTACTTTCACCTTGACATGATGATCCAAAGAAGGCACAGAGAAGCAATGTTGAGAGTGCCCTCTGACCTTTGGTAATAAAAAACTTTCTGATGTGGTGAATCAGTTTGGCTTATCCGATGAGACCCCATCACAAGAGTCAAAGGTGAATCCAGGGATGATTCTGGGAGGGAACAACATTGGATCGTACGGTGGCACGGCCTGTCTGGCTTCTGCTCATGATATTTTCTTCCTGTTATCTGCCAGATGGGGGCCAGACTCAGAAGGTGGGAGAGCTGTTCTGCTGGGGGCCCAGGTTGTAGTGAGGGGAGAGGTCTGTTTGTTACTGCCTAGGGTGAGAAATGACATCAGTAATAAACACATTACATTGCCCCTCTTCCAATTTGCAAAGCACTAATACCCTATAATTTTTCACTTAGCCTCACGAAATCATGCTCATTTTACCAAAAAAAGGAAATGGATGCAATGAAAGAGCTACTACCGGCTGGGCGTGATGGCTCACTCCTGTAATCCCAGCACTTTGGGAGGTCAAGGCAGGTGGATCACAAGGTCAGGAGATCAAGACCATCCTGGCCAACATGGTGAAACCCTGTCTCTACTAAAAATACAAAAGTTAGCTGGATGTGGTGGTGTGTGCCTGTAATCTCAGATACTGGGGAGGCTGAGGCAGGAGAATCACTTGAACCAGGGAGTTGGAGGTTGCAGTGAGCTGAGCCAAGATTGCACCACTGCACTCCAGCCTGGCCACAGAGCAAGATTGTCTCAAAAAAGAAAAACAAAAAGAAAGAAAAACAAAAATGAAGAAAAGAACAGAATAGAAAAGAAAAAAAGAAAGAGCTACTACCATTTATTGAATGTTGAATATGTGCTAATCACTGGACAAGGAGTCTTGTGCCTTTGTGATTAGCACATGCAAGGATCATACAAATAATATCATCTCAATTCCTCTGTGAAGTATGTCTTCTGACCTCCAAAGGACTTAAGGTTCAGAGAGGGTAAGAGCCTTGCCCAAAGACCGCAGCTACCAAGTGACGGATCAGAATTCAAATGCAGGAGGGCAAGATGCTTACTAGCAGATCATTTTAAACAAGCATGCCTGGCACACAGTAAGCACTCTATAAGTAGTGCCGTCTGCTACCATCGGTGTTCTTAGAAAGGCTCTGGCCCATCCCTATCCTAGAATCATCACTCCTCTGCCAGCTTGCCACTGGGACCAACTCTTTGCTCTGGGGTTAAGTCATTGCTGGCTTCAAGCCCTTCTCCATTAAAAAAAAGTACCCATGGAGATAATGAATGCACTGAATTTCTACCAGTCATCACACCTTGGTGTCAATCAGAAGGACTGCCCCACAGGAAGGCTAGGACTGGGCATTCCTCTCTACCTATCACACGATTTGATGAGCACAAGGTGCTGGTGGTTTGATGCATAGGGTCTGCCTTTCTTAAAGAAGCCCTGATTGTGGATTGGAGGGGCCTGTGTGACATGACTCCCCTGAGGCCAGCCTGGCAGAGGGCAGGATGGATATCTCTCTGCTGTGGCTACAGCTGCCTTTGGAGCTTTCTCGGGAATCCCGGGTGTCCACTGATTGGACAAATGTACACAAACACAGCAGAGCCTGCTCCTGCCAGAAACAGACTCTGAAGGCTACAGCCACCAGGCCCAGAAAGTTTCCCCCTGGGCCAGCTTAACTCCCACCAGCAGGGGTCACACCTGAGCAGCCAGAAGGGTGAGGGGCCCTGAGAGTCTGGCCCTCCAGTCAGCAAAACTTTATACGCTGAGGGTGAGGCCCACACTCAGTCAGCACATAGAGGGGAGCTGAAGGAGAACATTCAGCTGAGAGGAGGTCCTGGTGGGCTGGGGCCAGCTCCCCAGGAGCAGAGGAGGCAGACAGCCAGCAGCCTGGATAGGCAAAGGCAAGACCAAACTAAGCTACAATACAAATTATGCCTCTGCAGCCCTGTGCCAATGCCACCTTAATGAGGTGTCTCAGACAACCGGAGGCAGCTGTTCACCCAATGGTCCTTCCCGGCTAGTGGCAGGAGGCTACGTCACTTCCCCTGGAATGCCACCCCGGTCAGATGGCCAGATGGAAGCTGAAGCAGCCCTGAGTCAATCCTGGAGCCAGAGCCCCAGCAGTGGGCGCTGAATGAGGCCATGATCTGTCCCAGCTGAAGGAGTGGAGAGGGTCCTTTCCATAGCCATTTGGGTTCTGATTTTTTATTCTTTCCCTCTGGTGGAGGAGTCAAAGGACCTTCCTCAGCAATGGAGGTGGTGGGAATGGGGATGAATGTCACAGGCCGGGTTTGGATGCTTTTGTGGTATCTCAGAGCCTGAGCACGAGGCATATCTGAAAAAAAAAATCTTGAATAAAACATGGAAAATGAAGTCCACCTTCCAGAGCTTTTCTCATAGCTGGGAGTTGGGGCCTCTGTGGCAGCTGACTTCATTTTTCCCTTGAATCTGAGGTCCTCACAGCAGGCAGACCCAGCCAGACTTCAGATGGCTCCACAAAGGGACAGGATTCAAATCACCTCCTGATAACCTCTCAGGACATTACTTCCCCCTTCTAGTTAATTGCTATTTCAATGTTAGGCAGAGACCTTTCCTCCCTCTCGGCTACTATCCCATTTATTAATAGTTTAACTAAGAAAAGGCCTCTTTATTCAACTGAAATGATTATCCTGGCCTAGGAAAGGAGCCCCAGCCACAGTGGGTGGTCTGTGTTGCTCTGAGGCCATGAGGCTGGCACTGGCTCCCGGGTGAGTGGAGGGGACACAACCTGCAGCCTGGGGCTAAAGAACAAGGGCTGGAGCACAGTGCCCTGCACCCAACTGCTTGTTGGATCAGAGCTGTGTGTGGGGGTGCAAGCAAGACAGGTGCACCCACAGATAAAGGGCTAAGGTGGAGAGGGTGGGCATGGGGGCTGACCCCAGGCAAAACGGAGACCTGAGCTTTTGGGTACAGTGCAGTCCCCAGGATGCCTTGCTCCCCTGTCTCCAAAGGAGGCAGAAATCCTCACCTGTGCAGAGCATTCCCCTACCTCGGCAGCAAGGAGTCCTGCTCCCTGAAGGTGACCACTTGGTCCCTGGCCCTGACTCTGCCCCAGGACAAAGTGCAGAAAGGTCTGTTGAGAGTCAGAAGGTGAGATCGGAAGAGGTAGGCTTTGAGGCAAACAGAATGAATGCAACTCAGACCCCCCACCTCACTGGCTAGGTGACCATGGGCAAATGAGTTAATGATTTACTATCTTCCTCAGAAGGCTGAAGATAATGATAGCTATCTCAAAGCATTTTGTAGGGAGAGTGTATGAGTGCAGGAAGAATGGCCAGGGAGGGGCCTGTCAAGTAGGTGCTCAATAAAAGTCTTTTTCCACTTCCCTTTCCATTTGATTATGGCCGGGGAAGAGGGCCCACAGCTCAGCCTCGCAGCATTTGCTGCTAGCCCTATTGGTGTCTGATGCTCTTTCTCTGAGCCTCCTACTTGAGGGGACATGATCCACAGGGAGACAGAGCCCCAGACCTGAGACAAGGCCAGCCTGAATAGAATCTGGACAGATGCTGGGTATTCACTGGGCACAGCCCCTGGAGGCCATGCAGAGAAGCACCCACAGGCACCCACATTTGCATAGTGTTTCATAAACCTCAAAACACCTTCACCTATGTCTCAGCATTTGCCTAATACCACCCTTTGAGGTAGACAGAACAGGTATGCCTTTTATCTTTCTCATTTTACAGATGAGAAACCCAAGGTTTCAGCAGTTTCTATAACTTATCCAAGGTCATAGAGCTAGCAAGATGCAAAGGTAGCTCTTTCAAACCCACTTCTTCTGGCCCCCAGTCCAGTACCCTTTCCACCATGCCCTGTTAACAAGCATCTTTCCACTGAAGCTGCTCCTGAGGCTAAGGAAGAGGAGATAAGATTCCATTCAAGGTTAACCACAGCCTCTGAGTCAGAAGACTGGGGTGGGGGCTGACCTCTCCGGACTGACTTTGTTGATTTAGTGCTAGCTTGACCCCTTCAATTAGCTGCTGGACAGAGCCAGGCCCAGGAGAGACGAACAGCAGGGCTTAATGGAAATGGGGATGCTGGTGATGATATGAACAATCTGAATTATGGTCTCAATTTGCACAGAGCCTGATAGATTTGCAATAATTCCAAACCAGGTCAAGTGTCTGTGTCTCCTCTTTTGCTGATCACACACAAGGTATCTCCATTTGTCAGCTCTGACTCCCTCTCTCCCAGGAGCTGCCCCCCTCCTCTTCCCCACTACTTTTGCAAAGTTTTCTGCAATTCTGTCTGTAGTACTTTGACCCGAGGGCACCTCTACAGCTGGGCCCAGAGGGACTGAAGCTGCTACGAGCAGGGCACGGACCTGGGAGCTTTGAGGACACCCACAGAGATAGACGGTACACACTGAGAAGAGAAAAAGGTCAGCTCTCCACCATCCCGAGGCCTCATGCTGTGGTCAGTTTTGTTGTTGTTGTTGTTTTGAGTTGGAGTTTCACTCTTGTTGCCCAATGCTGGAGTGCAATGGCACGATCTTGGCTCACTACAACCTCCACCTCTTAGGTTCAAGTGATTCTCCTGCGTCAGCCCCCTGAGTAGCTGGGATTACAAGCACCTGCCACCAATCCTGGCTAATTTTTTATATTTTTAATAGAGATGGGGTTTTACATGTTGGCCAGGCTGGTCTCAAACTCCTGACCTCAGGTTATCCACCTGCCTCGGCCTCCCAAAGTGCTGGGATTACAGGCACGAGCCACGGTGCCTGGCCCTGTGATTGTTTTAAGACAAGGAGATGGCATAATTTGGTATGTTAGGGGATCATCTTGTGTAGGTGTAAAATGGCTACAATTAATGGATGATATACAGTTGCATATAGTCCTCCTAGCACCGGGAACTAGGACAGCAGAGGCTTGAGGCAGATGCCAGACCTTCCTCCAGGCTAAACCAGGGATAACTGAGGTGTTCCACAGCTCATGAGCATTCTTAGACCTGGGCACTGACACCAGCTACACTGTAGTGGCACCCTGGGCAAGTCTGTTCATGGTTCTGTTCCTTCCTTCTTAACTCTTGGTATGAATTAATCTATATAGACTGCTAGATAATCCACAATTGTTAAGTAAGCACCAGCTATATACACTTGGCTCTGGGATAGGTGCTGTGGGATAAAGAGGAATTTGAAAAAAATAATTGTCATTACTATCATTTATTGAACACATTTTATGCCAGGTATTGTGCTAAATATATTACATACATTATCTCTTCCTTTATTACCTTTTTACCTTAAAAGGTAAGGTCTATTATTATCTCTGTTTTGTAGATACAGAAACAGAGTCCCAGAGAAGTTAAGTAACTTGCTGAAGATGACATAACTGATAAGAGATGTAATTTGCACTCAAATCTGTCTTAGCCTCAAAATATGCTCTTGACCACTAAGCAAAGGCACCATCCCACCCTTAAGGAGCCTAAAATCTAACAGGAAAGAAAAGAACATAACACACAAGGAACGCAAGGATAATGAAGCAAAACAACAAAGAAGATGCTACTCTGTGCTGCACGGATGAGAGAGGCTTGGCCTTGAGAGTGAAGAGAGAGCAGCATGGGTCAAATTAATGAAGGAACATTTGAGTAAGCCTTGGAGTGTGGGAGGACTGAGGCAGGGAAAGAAAGTGTATCTAGTGAACAGAGTAGAGCAGAGAAGCCCCAACAGGGACTTAGGGCAGGGGAGGAAGAAAGCCTAGAGAGAACAGTTAGAGCCACATTAGGAAGGACCTTAGTGCTGGGATAAGGAATATAAAATTGGTCTCTTGGGCAAGGTACAAAAGGCTTCAGCTAAAAGAACATAGAGGTATGGCTGCATCACAGTGTTGGGAGCAGAGGTCTCCTGCCCCACCTAGAGACACAACCTTCCTGGCGCTCAAGACCCGCACTGAGTGGCCACTGCAGTAGTCTGTGAGACAGAATGTGGGGACTTGTGCATAAAAGGCCCCATTAACAATCTCCATTTTCTGGGTGACAGAAGGTTAAGACAGAGAAAGACAAGAGAGGAGAGAGAAGGACAGGATGGGACTGAAAGCAGAAAGATGACCCAGCCAAGCCTTAAGCCCTGGGGAAGGCTGGGAGACATCATGACCTTGAAGCTGTCTGGATACCTACAGGTGAGATCACCAGAATGCACCCCGGGCCAAACACTCCCAAGCTGGGGAGCTGGGAAAACTGCTTTGTACATCATTGTGACCCATCTCATTCCTGAGCAGTGGGCTCTGCAAGAGCCAAAAGACTTCCTCTCATGGAAGCTAAGATTGGTAGTAGTCAAGCCAGCTGGAGTGTCTGTTCAGCTACCACAAAGTGCAAGGCTGGTAGAAGTGGGAGCTATGTTTTCACAGCTCCAGTTCCCCTCCAGCAGAGGCTGTGGGTGGCAGGGGTGTGCTGAACAGCAGGTGTGGCTGACTGCTCCAGACCATCAGCCTTGGCCGACCCAAATAGGAAATATCATCCATTGGTTCTTCAGCAATGGCTGGTGAGCCCCACATGCTATCTGTCCCACAAGACAGAACTGTGCCTTATGGAGAAAGAGAAGCTGACATGTTCTCTATGGGAAAGGAACAAGTAGGATCTGGAGGTGGGGTGGGAAGAGATCACAGGACATACGCTAGCCCCAGCCTAGCAGAGGTCAGGCACTATAGAAAGGCATTCTTTAAATCATTCCTCAGAGGGATCCAAAAGTCAGGGTGGACTTCCTGACAAGAAGAGTTTGGGGAAACTCTCTGAAATCATTAGTTCAACACTTTACAATTGACAAGGTCTTTAACTTACATTATCCCACCTAGTTGCCACTATAACTCTTTGAAGTAGACAAAAGAGATATTACTCTCTGCATTTTACAAATGAAGGATCAGAGAAGGCTATGTCTTGCCCAAGGTTGCACAGCTCAAGAGTAGTACTGCAGGGATTCAATCCTGGGCTCCTCTCTTCATAGCCCTTGTTTCTTTATTTATTTTTTTTTATTTTTTTGAAAGAAAGAAAAAGAGAGGAAAGAAAGTGAGAGTGAAAGAAAGAAAAAAAAGAATGTACGAGAGAAAGAAAGAGGAAGAGAAAGAGGGAGAGAGAAGAGGATTCTTGTTCTATTGCCCAGGCTAGAATGCAG
>CAUYLG010018220.1:0-37330 GCA_963573385.1 Cacajao melanocephalus
CTGACCTCAGGTTATCCACCTGCCTTGGCCTCCCAAAGTGCTGGGATTACAGGCATGAGCCACAATGCCTGGCCAACAAATATATTATACATATATTTTATATCTGTGTTATAGAACATAATATAGCATCATGATATTATCAGGTCTAGGGCCATGACTATACCAACTGTCACACTCAGGGTCAGCTTCGGGTCTCTGCTGAGGTCCAAGGGGAGTGGGTGGATGGTGGATAGCTAAAGAACCCTCGGTGGGTGGGTGCGGGTCATAAGCAGGTGAAATGTAGTTTTATTCAGAGCTCTCTCATTAGCAGCTCTGTCACACTAGCTCTCCCACACTGTCTGCCTTTATCTCTGCTGTCTGCTCCAGCTCTGTGGCTCCTCTCACCAACTGGCTCTGTGGCTCCGGCTACTCCCACACACAGCTGCATGACCAGCCTGCAAGGCCAGCTCTCCGTTGCCTTCGGGGTCAGCAGCTTAAGTCTTTCTTTCTCTGGGCATGAGCCCTTGCCTCCTGTGCCCTGGCTCCCCTCTGTCCGTCTGCAAGATGGACAGCTCTGGTACTCACTCTCTTTCTCTGGGCGCCTGAGCAAGAGCCACGTCGAGCCATGCCCAAGAGCCGAGTGCAGCCACATCCCCCATACACAGTGTCAGCAGGGCAGTTATATTTTTAACAGATAATAATGGTTCAGAGCCAAGCATGACATTACGCAAGCAGGTTATATAACAAGTGGAGTATGCGCCGGTGCCTTTAAACTCACCGAATCACTCTTGCCTGGATGTCCACCTTGGCCTATTCCTTGACCAAAGCACAACCATGTACCTTACGATTATATATGCATTATTTTATACCACACTTTTAAAAATCAGTTATTATAAATAAGAAGAAAGATATGCACTTACACTGCTTTTCGTGATTATGTAACTACCTTTACCGGTTTTCTTTTTTTGTGTGTGTGTGTGGATTTTAATTACTGCCTGAGGTTACATGCTTTCAGTCTGAAGAGCTTCCTTTAGTATTTCTTATAAAGGGGGTATGTTAGTGACAAATTCAATTTTTGTTTGTCTGGGAAAGCATATGATATGGTTAGGTTTTGTGTTGCCACCTATATCTCACCTTAAATTGAAATCTCCATAATCCTCACCTGTCAAGGAAGAAAGCAGGTGGAGGTAACTGAATCACGCGAGTGGTTTCCACTGTGCTATTCTCGTGATAGTGAGTGAGTTCTCACGAGATCTGATGGTTTTCTGAGGGGAATTGGAACTTCTTCCTGCTGCTTTGTGAAGAAAGTGCCATGCTTCTCCTTCACCTTCTGCCATGATTATAAGTTTCCTGGGACCTCTGCAGCCATGCTGAACCGTGAGTAAATTAAACCTCTTTCCTTTGTAAATTATCCAGTCTCAGGCAGTTCTTTATAGCAGTGTGTAAACAGGTTAATACGGCGTTTCACCTTCAGTTTTAAAATATTGTTTTTTTGGCCATAGGGTGTTTGGTTGAAAGTTTCCTTCCTTTGAGCACTTTGAATATGTTGTCCCACTACCTCCTGGCCTCCGTTGTTTCTTCTGAGAACTCACTGTTAATTTTATTGGGGTCTCTTGTAAAGAACAGTTATTTTTCTCTTGTTGCTTTCAAGATTTTTCCCCTTGTCTTTGAATATTAGCACTTTTACTATCATGTGTCTGTAAATATCTGTGCACGTATTCTACTTAGAGGTCATTGAGCTTCCTGATGTGCAGGTTATTGTTTTCAATAAATTTGAGAAGTTTGTAGCTATTATTTCTTTGAATATTTTTTTTCTGCTCTCTTTACTCTCTCCTATCCTTCTGGTAATCCCATTTATGCGTATATTTGTGCTTTTCATGGTGTCCTACATTTCTCTTTGTTCATTTTTCTTCATTCTGTTTTTCTCACTGTTCTTTGATTTGCATGTTTATCTGTCTTCAACTTCACCAATCTTTATTCTGCCAGGTCACATATATTTTTGAGCCCTTCTAGTAATTTTTTATTTCAGTTATTGTGTTTTTCAATTCCAGAATTCTCATGTGTTAAAAATAATTTCTGGGTCTTTAATGATAGTCTATATTTGATGTAAATTTTGTTTTTTCATGATGCCTTTCTTTAGTTCTGTGGACTCATAATGTCTATTTTGGAGTCTTTTTCTGTTAAGTCAATCTCTGCTGCCTGCCTTTTTCTGTGTATGGGTTTTACTTTCTTGTTTCCTTGCATGTTTTATACATTTTTTTGAAAACTGGGCATTTTAGATAACATATCAACGCTGGCTGTGCTTCCCACCCTGAAGTTTGTTCTTGTTACTTACTGCTTCCTTTTTTTTTTTTTTTTTTTTTTTTTTTTTTTTTTTTTGTCACTGGCTGATTCTTTTAGAAACTTTATTTTCTGCCCATGGTGTTAAGCCTCTCATGTTGTGCCCTAAGGAGATGTAGTTTTGGGTCTGCCCACAGTCACCCTGAGGTCACAGCAGTATTAGCAGAGCTTTCTGGAAAGTCTTTCTCTGAACTCATTCAGCACTTAAACTACACTAATTGCCTGCTGGTTTCTCTATTATTATCCAACAATACTCTGAAGTTTAAATTGTTCCATAAACGAATGCAATCAAACTGTGGTTCTTCTGATGGAATATTTTCTGAAGTCTGTGCTTGATATTTATTCTGACCCCAGGTGAGCTCCTCTCTGCTATCCTACACCCGTGGTTCCCTCCTGTAAACTAGCTGACCTACAGTCTAGGCTGTATCTTTATTAAGTCCACAAATCTCCAAATTGCCTTTCGCCATAACCTTCACTGTTCTTGAGAGAGCACTTAGGCTTGAACTTCGCCATGCTCTATTGCAAATGAAATTAATTCCTCTGGGAAGCTATTCAAAACTATCTGCTTTAAAGCCTCCTTCTCCCCTCAAGCAAAATCTCTAAATTAAGGTTTAAAGCTGGGGGTGGGAAAAATAGCAAGCTTTTCTTTGTGTGACAACCCTGCTCTGGGAGCTTAGTACTAAGTAAAGGAGAGAGAAGGAAATCTGAGGTCTCTCAGGTTGCTTCTGAGGTGGAACTACTGCCTCAAAAGCCAGGGCACGGCAATTAGGTTCCCAGTATTCTTAGCCTGCTGCACTTATTCCACAAGTGGGTACTTTGCAGAAGGGCACCTTATTGCTCAACTACTCTCACCTGGGACTTAGCCATGGCAACAGGTGGCTGGGGCAGGATGAGAAATGCTGAAGTCCTGCTCTTTCTGGGAAGAAAACCCTTTGACTAGGTAGGAACAGGGGTGGTGCCAGAGGGATCTCTGGGTTTGTGGCTATCGCGGTCTGGAGTGGAGTCTCTGCCTCACTGAACTGGGAGCAGGCAAGGAGGGAATGGTCTTGGTTTATATTCCACAGATTCTCATTTTTCTTACTATGTTTTTATAGGTCTTCTTAATGTATATTTTTTTCATTTGCTGTTTGCGCCTCGGAAAATATTCTTTTTTTTTTTTTTTTTTTTTTTTTTTTTTTTTTGAGACGGAGTTTCGCTTCTTATTACCCAGGCTGGAGTGCAATGGCGCAATCTCGGATCACCGCAACCTCCGCCTCCTGGGTTCAAGCAATTCTCCTACCTCAGCCTCCCGAGTAGCTGGGACTACAGCCTGCGCCACCATGCCCAGCTAAATTTTTTTTTTGTATTTTTAATAGAGATGGGGTTTCACCATGTTGACCAGGATGGTCTTGATCTCTTGACCTAGTGATCTACCCGCCTCGGCCTCCCAAAGTGCTGGGATTATAGGCGTGAGCCACTGCGCCTGGTCAATATTCTAAGACTTAAAATAAGTGGGTGTTTTTCTAAAAATAATTTTTTCCAGTATTACCGGGGAGCAAGTCAGCAGAGCTCCTCACTCTGCCATGCCAGAAGTCAGTTTCCTCTTCAATAGATTTTAATCAATGCCAGTTGTTGTCTAAATCATGCCTAAAATTAATTGTGCACTTTGGACACCAGGGGATCTACATGGATGCATCTAGAACAATCCTTCAGTCCCAGATCCAGATGCTTAGTCTCATGCCACATAGACATGACCTGACAGTTCTGACCTCCTTAAAAGTTCCATATTGCTATGAAAGTGTTCCTGTGTCATGAGCCCCTTGGCAGCTGCTGTGATGGGAAATGATGCCAGTAAAGAAGAGAGGAGGATGAGAGTAGATTGCCTTTTACAGTTTTGTCCAACATCAACTCAATCCGTGTAACTTGAAGTCACCATGGATGCCACTTCTCCAGTGTGCGTTGACTTCTTTTTCCAGGGTATGCATGTTTCCTTATTCTCCTTTTTCAGTAGTTGTGCAGAATTTTCTGTTGCTTGATAATTTTTTTAAACATCTATTATTAAAGGACACTGGCCTAGGATCACAACTCCCCTAAAAGGATAAATGCTCGCTTCAAAGCCTGGGTGTTCTCAGGTGCAGTACAGGTGCAGCCTGTCGGTCATGGATATCTCAGAGATACAGCCCTCAGAATGCCTGGGGCATGCCCTAACTCAATGGCCATTTGCTCATGCAGTTGGAAACAGAGACTATTTATCTATTCAGCCAACATAAATTGGACAACTACAGACTCCAAGATACTCTGAGAGAACTGATGATATTGGGGAAGCATTCACAGTCTCTTCAGGGAGTTTATGGTCTTACAGGGAAAGCAGAAAAGTAAGTAGCAGTTATAATGTCATGTGACACTGTGACAGAAGTGGAGAAGCACAGGCTGCCTGTTTCAGACACCGCCCCCTCATGCTGGTATCCAGAAAGCAATGCTGAGATTTCATAGTAGGGAATGGGAAGGTGGCAATGTATGGATCCCTGTTTTTTTTTTTTTTTTTTTTTTTGGTCTTCTTGAAAGCTGAGAAGTGAGAAGAGAGCTGAAAATGTACAAGAGTGTGCCCAGGCAACTGTTTTCTCTTTGCTTTTCTAATAAAAGTAGAAAAGAAAAGAGGTTTTGTCGGCAGTGGAAAGCAGGGGTGCTGGCAGTTGTGACAGTGGCCGTGACCTAGGAAGGGAGACTCTCCAGTCCAGGAAGACCTTCTCCTCAGCAATGTCCAGTTCAGGAACTGACAGCATTGGCACAGGCTCCGCTTGGCAGGATGGGGGTAAATTATGGACCATGTCAGTTTTGCTGCTTGAAAATTTTGGATGACAGTACCTCTCAGATATAAAGACAGGATGAGTCTCTCTCTTGGAACGACTAAAAGGAGCCTGTTTGGACTTGCCTGTCAAGGCTTACCAGTGGAAAACACTCTCCTTGTGAGGCTGAAATGCCTGGGTGTTATCTTACTAGAAAGAAGGAAGCATTGCATACCTTTGGTAATGGACCTACAATTTACTGTTTATCCCATCAAGCATGATATTAGATTGAATTTGAGCAGCTACAATGCTGAGCTGGTGAGGTTGACTTAGAAAGTGGGCAGAAATGACAGTGACCATAAAACAGATAATAGTCAAGGCCTCAGGGCAGAGGCAGGAAAAATGTGACAGAGCCACCCTAGGCCAGAGAAGCAAGCTGGTTCCAGGGAATAGCCAGATGTGGGTTGGTCTGGGCATTCAGAAAGTGTTTTCAGAAAGCACACTTAGGCAACTGGGGAGGCCATGGGCGGAGGGTGAGGGTGTGGATAGAACTTCTGAGCTTTTTCTCTTCCAGCTTCCATCTGCTTTAAAGACGCATTCCAAGGTTTGGTCTGGCACATTTTGTAATAGCACGCAGTGGTTTCATTACAGTAGGTTAAAGGTTGATTGTGCACTATGCACAGATGCAGATGCCTGGGGTTTCCAGACTTGGTGGTCAGCTATCTGAGGGTGAAAAAACAGGCCCTCATCATGATTTAGCCTCACTTTTGAAATATACTTCTAACTGTTCTCCTTCCCTTTAGTCTGGTCCCACGAGCCCGCGCTTCCACACAGTTGCCAGAGTGGAAACTGACTGTGTCTCCCTCTTGGTCAGAGCTTTCAATGGTTCTCCAGTGTCTGTAGAATAACGCTTTTTAGCAGAGATCATAGAGCCTTCCTTGACCTGGCCTCTACCTGGCTCTCTGCTGTCTGGTTGCCATTCCTGTGATGTGCACACATTTTATGTTCCAGTAGTAGCAAGCCACACACACACACACACACATAGCATTTTGCTTCATGGTTTTACCTTTGCTTATATTTTTCCTTTTGCTTGAAATGCTCTTCCCTTTTCCCCTCTCCTCTTTTCTTTCCCAGGCCTTACTTCCTTGAAGTATTTTTAGCCAATTCATTCTGCCTCTTAAGACTTTGTACTCACCTCTAATTTTGCACGCACCATATTGTGTTACATGCATACTTCTCTCCCTTCCTCACTTACCCATGAGCTCCTCCAGGCTATGTCTTTATATTTGTATCAAGCAGAGCTAGGAATAATGCCTGGGACATAGTTGGTACTCTAAAATATTTGGTTGTATAAATGAATGAAATGATTTTTTTTTTTTTGAGACAGAGTTTCACTCTTGTTGCCCAGGCTGGAGTGCAGTGGCACTATCTCAGCTAACTGCAACCTCTGTCCCCCTGGGTTCAAATGATTTCTCCTGCCTCAATCTCCTGAGTAGCTGGGATTACAGGTGCCCATCACCATGCCTGGCTAATTTTTTTTTTTTTTTTTTTTTTTTTTTTTTTTTTTTTTTTGTTGTTTTTATTTTCACCATGTTGGCCAGGCTGGTCTCGAACTCCTGACTGCAGATGATCTGCCCGCCTCAGCCTCCCAAAGTGCTGGGATTACAGGCGTGAGCCACTGCACCTGGCTCATGAAATGATCTTTAACTGCCACCTGAATCACTAATACTAGATAGCATCTGTTCTGTTTCTGACTACAGTCTGGAAGCAATACGTGCCTTCATTTAACCATTGGACCTAGAAATGTAGCAACCCATAGCCTGTCAGGCTGAATGCACCTGAAAGCCTCAGGAAATCTTGTCGCTATGCATTCTATTATGTGACTACATCTTGAGCTGAATAGGGAGAAACGAATCCTGGCCAGCACTGAGCATCATGCCAGGAATAAAACAGTGGGGCCATTGCAGTCAGTAGAAAGAAAGGTTACCATGGAGTTGTCAGGGAGTTTTCTTGAACTATGGCTGGACTATATTTCTCCTTCCACCTCAGCCATTGCTTCATGCTACTAAATGGAGAAGCCTTTGGCTTTCGTATCCATGGAGGAATGTAGCACGCCGCTTATCTCCTAAACCTGTCCCTGTGGAAAGCTGCTTGCCCTTGGAGTTTCTCAGCAGAACAGTAAATGTGATCTCAGTCTCTCCCAGCGGCTCAGTAAATGTCATCTGATATATAGTGCCTCAGCCAGGTGACATAATGAGAACTGAAAACACCTCGGGTCGTCTTTACTGTTGCACTCTGTATGCACAGCGCATCTTAGTTGCCCCACTTAGAGCATTTCTCATTATGATTTCCTTTTCCTTCTCTAAGCTTAAGCTAGGTTGACCTCACTGAGTGGAAAGTCAAAGGTGTCAACTGAATAATAAACTCTTTTCCTGTTCAGGTACGGTGTGGGATGTTACGTTTTCCACCTGAGGGGAGGATGAGGGGTGAGTAGGGCTGCAATACAGGAGAGAGAATGCGGTGCACTTCCAAGATGTGAGTGACATGCTGCTTAGACAGAAAGCACACCATTTCCTTTCCTGTTCAGAGTGAGATAGTTTTTACCTTCACGCAAATGAGGTTGTTGAAAACTGTGATATTTTAAAATACCCGCATCAACCAAACCTTTGTTTTCAGTGTAAACCTATGGAAATGAACACTCACAATCTGCAGTAAAAAAGGGCCATCTCTTGATTTTGGATGTTTCCTTGCTAAGCACACATTCAGGGTGTCATTGCTGGCAATGGAAAGCCCAGAGTGCCAGCAGCCTCCACACTGTGATTTAGGGAAGGGAGGGACTGAGAGTATTTTAGTCAGAGGAACTGGTTCTCTGCTTAGCCTCAATATTTCATAAAAAGCTCATTGCAGCAAAATTTCCATTTGGCAGCATCTGCGGTGCTATCATCTTGATATCTTCACATTAAGTAACAAAGGCACTTCAAGGTCAAATGAAAGTCAAATTGGCATGATAAATATTCATTGTCAGCTTCTGTTAATCTTATGCATTTTCTGTAAAGATCCAGGCAAAGCATGTCATCAGCAGTGTTTGTAGGAAAATAAAAAGTTATAGAAATTCTGGGGTCATAGAGCAAATAAAACAGTTCAAATGTTAAGATATATATGGTATAGTGAGAAAATCACTAGAATGCACTCAATTCGGACACTGTTGGTCTCTGACAAATCATTTAAATGATATACCTCAGTTTTCCCAAGTGTAAAGTTAGGAGAATGAATTACATAATTATCTTTTATTCTTATTCCTATTCTAAGTGATAGATTTTTCTAGATGCAATTAGAACTTCCAAAGTATTTCAAAACACTGAAACATACTAGGAAAAAAAAGTGAGTTTTTTTTTTTTCCTGTGCACTTAAGTAATAGAATAGGTATCAGTTTCTTGAACAAATGGAATATAAATCACAAATAGATTTTTAAGGTTAGGAGAGAAGCCTGCAATGTGCAGGGACTAGATTAAAAGAAAACTGGCCTGTTTACATTTCTACTGTAGAGTATTGGATGCTGTAGCAATAATGGATCTTTTACTGGAATCATTTTAGAGGTTATGAGATTACATATGGCCTGTGTCACCTGGCGGTCAGAGACTGGGATGTCAAGTGTGTGTACCTTTATCAATGGCCAAGCTTAAAATGACTGAGAAACAGCTACTTCTGAGAAGACTTGGAAAGTTAGGTATTCTACTTGAAGATAATATAAGCATTTGTTTCTGGAATTCTGCCCAGTAACCCAGAACACGCAAAAAGGTCTTAGAATAATTTGATCAGTGTGTCTGTGAAAGAACACCAAAGGCACAGATTCTGTCACTGGCAAGACAGAAAATGCATTATAAGGGAAGACGACATGTGTCTTGGGATGATGGCTTGGCCTAGAGAGGGTTGGGCAGAGTTAACTGACAGCAATTAGGAACAATGATTAATGCCAACTAAAGTTCTGAAGTCTGCCTGAACATGTTTGTCAGGGTGTGTTGGTGTTTGCAACGTTGCCTTTTGGTTTGCCTCCGGAGCCTGATGCAGTTTTGCTTGCAGTCCTTGATACTGTCTGTTGGCCCTGTTTTGAACACTAACATGAAAAGATGAAAAGAAATCCTCAGAAACACCCTTTTTTCTCACCTGGTCATCTTAGACAGTATCCACAATTGCATTCCTAGAGGTATATTCATCTTCCTGGCATTATCGTTTTGGTGTATTCACAAAAGTCTGTGGCCATAATCCTTCCATAAGCTGATCTATTATTTATCTTCTTGGATAAAATATTGGTAATCATTGTAAAAATGATGGGCCTATGTTGATATGTCCATGGAGCTTTCCTGTTTGGCCTGGAGATGGGGGGTAATGTGAGGGCTGGGGATGTTAAAAGCAGATTCTAGATCCCTGCAGTGAGCTCCCTGGTGGTTAAATATTTTGTTTACATTCGTTATATTGGGCAACTTTAGTAGAGGGTATTGTTGAAGAAGTGGAGAGCAGTTTTCTGATTGGCGAGACCTGGTAGACATTAGGCTGCATTTATTAGTAGGCTTGCCTTGCAGTTCAGGGTTCATTGACATAGATAGACCAGCAGTGCCTCTCAAGCCTGGTTTCTCCGGTTATACTAGGTTGGTTAGGTTGAGTGGGCAATGAGGAACTTGGGGAGGTAGTAGAAGATACCTACTTGACTTCAGGTCTAAACTTTTTTCTTTGGCTGCCTCTGTTGCTGCTGCCTTTGTTGCTGTTGAAAAGTTGGGGGTATTTTGTAGTTCACAGGTTGGTAAACTATGACAAGAGCAACAAAATCTGTCTTGCTTCTTGTTTTGTAAATAAAGTTTTTCAACACAAACATGGTTATTTACATATTATCTATGGATTCTTCTGCATGAAAACAGCAGAGTTGAATAGCTGCGAAAGTGAACTCTAAGACCTGCAAAACATGAAATATTTACTATTTGGTCCTGTATGGAAAGTTTCCTGATCCCTGCTGTAGTTTGTTGCAGGTAATCTGCTAAGATCTTCTCTTGGTGTTCTGTAGTGTTGCTCAAATGAATTTAGATGTGAATTTATTTTTATTTTTCCTGCTTGAGATTTGTTGTTCTTTCATCAATTATTAGCCTTATACTCTTAGAATATTGTCTCTCCCCATGTTTTCTCTGCTCTTAAAACCTGGTTGAATTTCTTAGCATCTCTCATTCTAGTCTCCATTTTTCTTAACTCTATTTTTCATTCCGTAGGATCTGTGTGCTATGTCCTGGATATTTCTACAGAGCTGCTTTCTGCTTCAATTTTCTAACTCATTATTAGTCTGTTAAGATTTTCTATTTCTTCATAATTCAATCTTGGTAGATTGTCTCTATGGCTTTATTCATTTCTTTGAGGTTATTCAATTTGTGTATAATTGTTCATAGTAGTCTCAAGACTTTTTTAATGTTGAGCTTCTCTGTGGCTTTTCTAGTCTCTCTTTCATCTCTGATCTTTGTTATTTCCTTCCTTCTACCAACTGTAGACTTAGTTTATTCTTTTTCTAGTTCCTTGAGGTGAAAAGTTGGGTTGAGATTTTTCTTTTTTCTTCATATAGGCATTTATTACTCTAAATTTTCTTCTTAGAACTGCTTTTGCTGCATCCTATAAATTTTGATAGGTTGTTTTCATGTTCTTTTATCTGAAGGTATTTTAAAATTTCTCTTGATTTCTGTTTTGACCCATTGGTTATTAATATCCATGTATTTGTGAATTCTCCAGTTTTCTTCCTGTTATTGATTTCTAGTTTCATAGCACTGTGTTGCAGAGATACTTGATATTTCAATCTTCTTAAATTTTTAAGAGTTGTTTCGTGGCCTAACATATGATCTAGCATGAAAAATGTTCTGTGTGTGCTTGAGAAGAATGTGTGTCTCTGCTGCTGTTGGATAGAATGTTCCGCTTTATTAGGTTTATTTTGTCTAAAGTGTAGTTCCAGACCAATATTTTGTTATTGGTTTTATATCTGGATGATATATGCATTGTTGAAAGAAACAAACGATCTACAAATAGGTGACGGGGGCAGGGGGTGCGGGGCGGGGGACGGATGGAGGCAACAAACTACATTGCCATGTATGTACCTATGCAACAATCCTGCATGATCTGCACATGTACCCCAGAACCTAAAGTACAATAAAAAACATATATATAAAGAGCTAGAAATAATTAACAATATTTAACAAAATAACAATAATGAAATAGCAATCATAAGTCCTTACTTACCAATAATTACCTTGAATGTAAATTGAATAAATTATCCAATCAAAGTGGCTGAATGGATTTAGAAAAAAACAAGACCCAACTATCTGCCACTTTAAAGATACTTTAGCTTTAAGGGCAGACATAGGCTGAAAATGAAGGCATGAAAAAAGGTATTCCATGCAAATGGAAACCAAAAGTAAGCAAGGATATGTATACTTACATCAGGCAAAATAAACTAAGCCAAAAATGCAAAAAGTGTTAAAAATCCTATTATACAATGATAAATAGGTCAATCATTAGAGGATATGATATTTGTAAATATATGTACACCCAGCACTGGATCACCTAAATATATAAGGCAAATATTAACAGAGCTGAAGGAAAAATAGACAGTAATACAGTAACAGTACAGGACTTCAATAGTCCGGATACCCATTTTCTGATTCACTAATTTTTCAGTTGTATTCCTTCAGCTATTAAATCTATTATTGCGTTTTATATTTCAATTATTACATTTTTTCCCTAATCTAGAAGTCCTATTTAGCTTTTTTCAAATTGGCCTGGTTATCTTATTTGTATTTTCATATCTCATCTTATGCTTCTTTAAACATATCAAGCATATTTACTTTAAATTATATGCAGCTAATTTTAGTATATGAAGCTATTGTAGGTCTGATTCTGCTGTTTTATCCTTATTGAATTACAAGGTACTTGTATATTTATGAGTTCTGTATTGTTTCTAGTGGTGAACTCAGGTTTCTTGGGTCTTTTCTCTGGAAACTCTTTGAGCATTTTTATGTGGTGTTCAGGGTACAGAGCATACCATACCACTAAAGAGTTGTTCTAAATCCTGTTTGCCATACCAGTTATACCAGAGATCTTTCAATGTTAGAGGTTACTGAAAATTTTCCTGGACTATTAATAAAACTAATGCTTTGATGTTAAGTTGTCTATAACTTCCCGGAATCTCTTCTTGCTTTTTACTTGAATATTGAAGTTGGGAAGGTGAATCTTATATTATCCCTGGGATCCACAGAGATATGATAAAAGCCAAGAATCATTTCCTATCTAGAAATTTTATTTGGTTGTTTTTCAAATATACCTTGTCACAATTGTCTTACTTCCAACATTCCTCAAAATTGGATGTAAAATCTGCATCACCTTGCTCCTTAAAGCTATTCCAGATGATTATTCTTGCTCCTTCATGCAAATTCCTCTGCTCTCTTAAGGCAGATGACATTTGATATAGCTTCTTCTCTGTTACCTTGTCCCTGAAATCTACCCTTGGAATAATCATTCTCATTCAGTCTCTAAAGACTCTAGGTCTGCCATGGTCTTTTGTTCTCCTTTTAGTTCTGACCTCATCTTGGGTGACTTCAAAATCTCACATTTCTGGCTTTTTCATCTTCAAAATAACCTTGTCAACCATTGTATAGTTCCATAGTCATAAAAAACTTCTCCATCTTGGAAATCAAACAACTAGATTTTCTTCTTTTTGACCACAACTTCCTGTCCATTTAGGTAACTTACTAAGCTGTTGCTGATATACCAATCCTTTGATCTCACTGAGACCTCCATTCTATTTACCCTCTATTTTAAATGTTTCAAACATTTCTCATACTTTTTATTCTCTTCTTATCCTTCTCATGTTTTATAATTCAAGACTTCAAACACTGCTGTATTAATACCGAAAGCTAACTTGCCACATCCTCTTTCTATTATTCTAACTTGGCAAAACCTCAGTCCTTGATGAAACAAAATGCCCATTTTTTTTTCTACTTCCATATCTGGGCTGAGGAGAGAGTTCTTGAAGAAATATGAAGAAATATCATGATTTCCACTTTGCTACTGGTTTACTAGATTATTTGGACACATTTCTTCTGCTGAAAATGACAAGAAATGCTGAATATACTATAAAATATCTCTTTTAAAACATTGAGGAATTAAAATATATTAAGGAATTACCAGACCAAAATTTAAGGGAAAAATAACTCAAAAAAGTAAGCTGAGTACTGAAGCCATGTGGCCCAGAGGCATTTTATAACATGGTAAAAATTACACTTTGGTTTTGGTAGCCTCATTAGGTTAGAGATCATAACTTAAGGTCCAGAGCCAACTCAAGTGGAAAAATCGAATAAGAGACAGAGCCCTGACCCCATCCCATATATATATGACATCAAGCACATGTTAAAAAAAATACATATATATATTTGTGTGTGTATATATATATAAGTACATATATTTGTATGTGTATATATATATTTTTAACATGTGCTTGATGTCAATAATGAAGCTTGTCATAGGCTAGTTCTATTTCTAAGGCAGTGCACCTTAAGCTATTCTGATTGGTAGAACAATATTCTTGGGAGCAGAATTTACAAAATGCTTAGAAATAGTTGCTTTAATTATTCCACATTATAAGCCCATCAAGTGGGTTATTGCTCAGCTCCCTTGCTTCATCCCTTTGTCATACTTGCCTGGTAAAACCCCACTTAAGTTCAACCAAACTCCCTGCCTACTACTATGCACAGGTGAATGTGGTTTGAGAAGTGTACACACCCAGGCTGACTGCCCACACTGTAGTTCATGACTTTGCTGAACTCCCATCACTGCCAAGAAACCCTTACACAATTCTTTATATGCATACTCATATATATATATACACATATACATATACATATTTAAGTTCTGGGATATATGTGCAGAATGTGCAGGTTTGTTACACAGATATACATGTGCCATGGTGGTTTGCTGCACCCATCAACTTATCATCTATATTAGGTATTTCTCCTAATGCTCTTCCTCCCCTTGCCCCCGACCCCTGACAGGCCCTGATGTGTGATATTCTCTTTCCTGTGTCCATGAATTCTCATTATTCAACTCCCATTTATGAGTGAGAACATGCGGCATTTGGTTTTCTGTTCCTCTGTTAGTCTGCTGAAAATGATGGTTTCTGGCTTCATCCATGTCCCTGCAAAGGACGTGAACTCATTCTTTTTTATGGCTGCATAGTATTCCATGGTGTGTATATTCCACACTTTTTTAATCCAGTCCTTTATTGATGTGCATTTGGATTTGTCCCAAGTCTTTGCTATTGTGAACAGTGCTGCAATAAACAGAAGTGTGCATGTGTCTTTATAGTAGAATGATTTATAATTCTTTGGATATATACCCAGTAATGGGATTGCTGGGTCAAATATTATTTCTGGTTCTAGATCCTTTAGGAATTATCACACTATCTTCCACAATGGTTGAACTAATTTATACTCCAACCAACAGTGTAAAAGCATTCCTATTTCTCCACATCCTCTCCAGCATCTGTCGTTTCCTGACTTTTTAATGATCACCATTCTAACTGCTGTGATATGGTATCTCATTGTCGTTTTAATTTGCATTTCTCTAATAACCAGTGATGATGAGCATTTTGTCATGTTTCTTGGCCACATAATTGTCTTTTGAGAAGTGTCTGTTCATATCCTTCACCCACTTTTTGATGGGGTTGTTTTTTTTCCCTTGTAAATTTGTTTAAATTCCTTATAGATTTCTGGATATTAGCCCTTTCTCAGATGGATAGGTTGCAAAAATTTTCTTCCATTCTGTAGGTTGCCTGTTCACATTGATGATAGTTTCTTTTGCTGTGCAGAAGCTCTTTAGTTTAATTAGATCCCGTTTGTCTATTTTGGCTTTTTTTTTTTGCCATTGCTTTTGGCGTTTTAGTCATGAAATCTTTGCCTATGCCTATGTCCTGAAAGGTATTACCTGTTTTCTTCTAGGGTTTTTATGGTTTTAGGTTTTACGTTTAAGTCCTTAATCCGTCTTGAGTTAATTTTTGTATAAGGTATAAGGAAGGGGTCTAGTTTCAGTTTTCTGTATATGGCTAGCCAGTTTTCCCAACACCATTTGTTAAATACGACATCCTTTCCCATTTGCTTGTTTTTGTCAGGTTTGTCAAAGATCAGATGGTTGCAAATGTGTGGTGGTATTTCTGAGGCCTCTGGTCTGTTCCATTAGTCTATGTAACTGTTTTGGTACCAGTACCATGCTATTTTGGTTACTGTAGCCTTGTAGTATAGTTTGAAGTCAGGTAGCATGATGCCTCCAGCTTTGTTCTTTTTGCTTAGGACTGTCTTGGCTATACAATCTCTTTTTTGGTTCCATATGAAATTTAAAGTAGTTTTTTTCTAATTCTATGAAGATGGTCAATGGTAGCTTGATGGGAATAGCATTGAATATATAAATTACTTTGGGCATTATGGCCATTTTCATGATAGTGATGCTTCCCATTTATGAGCATGGAATGTTTTTTGATTTGTTTGTGTCCTTATTTCCTTGAGCAGTGGTTTGTAGTTCTCCTTGAGGAGGTCCTTCACATCCCTTGTAAGTTGTATTCCTATTAATATGGGTGCATATATAGCTCTTCTTGTTGCATTGATCCCTTTATCATTATGTAACGCCCTCCTTTGTCTTTTCTGATCTTTGTTGGTTTAAAGTTTGTTTTATCAGCAACTAGGATTGTAACCCCTGCTTTTTTTCTCTCTGTCTCCATTTGCTTGGTAAATATTCCTCCGTCCCTTTATTTCAAGCCTATGTATGTCTATGCAAGTGAGATGGGTCTCCTAGCACACCAATGGGTCTTGACTCTTTATGCAGTTTGCCAGTCTGTGTCTTTTAATTGGGGGCATTTAGCCAATTTACATTTAGGGTTAATATTGTTATGTGTGAATTTTATCCTGGCATCATGTTGCTATCTGGTTATTTTTCACATTTGTTGATGCAGTTTCTTCATAGTGTTGTTGGTCTTTATATTTTGGTATGTTTTTGCGGTGGCTCGTACCAGTTTTTACTTTCCGT
Source organism: Cacajao melanocephalus (assembly GCA_963573385.1). Taxonomy (NCBI): domain Eukaryota; kingdom Metazoa; phylum Chordata; class Mammalia; order Primates; family Pitheciidae; genus Cacajao; species Cacajao melanocephalus. The sequence continues at coordinate 16,179 of CAUYLG010018220.1, forward strand.
ATTTAGTGCTTCCTTCAGGAACTCTTGTAAGGCAGGCCTGGTGGTGACAAAATTCCTCAGCATTTGCTTGTCTGTAAAAGATTGTATTTCTTCTTTGCTTATGAAGCTTAGTTTGGCTGGTTATAAAATTCTGTGTTAAAAATTATTTTCTTTAAGAATATTGAATGTTTGCTTCTACTCTTTTCTGGCTTGTAGGGTTTCTGCAGAGAGATCTGCTGTTAGTCTGATGGGCTTCCCTTTGTGGGTAACCTGACCTTTCTCTCTGGCTGCCCTTAACATTTTTTTCTTCATTGCAACCTTGGTGATTCAGACAATTACGTGTCTATGTGTTGCTCTCCTCAAGGAGTATCTTTATGGTGTTCTCTGTATTTCCTGAATTTGAACATTAGCCTGTCTTGCTGGATTGGGAAATTTCTACTGGATAATTTCCTGAAGTGTGTTTTCCAACTTGGTTCCATTCTCCCTGTCACTTCCAGGTATACCAATCAATTGTAGGTTTGGTCATTTTATATACTCCCATATTTCTTGGAGGCTTTGTTGGTTCCTTTTCATTCTTGTTTCTCCGATCTTGTCTTCATGCTTTATTTCATTAAGTTGATCTTCAATCTCTGATATCCTTTCTTCTGTTTGATCGATTCAGCTATTGATACTTGTGTATGCTTCACAAAGTTCTCTTGCTGTGTTTTTCAGCTCTATCAGGTCATTTATGTTCTTCTATAAACTAGTTATTTTAGTTAGCAGTTCCTGTAACCTGTAACCTTTTATCAAGCTTCTTAGCTTCTTTGCATTGGGTTAGAACATGCTCCTTTAGCTCAGGTGAGTTTGTTATTACCCATCTTCTGAAGTCTACTTCTGTCAGTTAGTCAAACTCATTCTCCATCCAGTTGTGTTCCCTTGCTGGTGAGGAGTTGTGATTCTTTGAAGAAGAGACATTCTGGTTTTTGGAATTTTCAGCATTTTTGCACTGGTTTTTCCTCATCTTTGTGGATTTTTTTACCTTTGATCTTTGATGCTGTTGACCTTTGGATGGGGTTTTTGCATGGGTGTCCTTTTTGTTGATGTTGATGTTATTACTTCATGTTTGTTAGTTTTCATTCTAACAGCCAGGTCCTTCTGGTGCAGGTCTGCTGGGGTTTGCTGGAGATCCACTTCAGACCCTGTTTTTCTGAGTATTACCAGCAGAGGCTGCAGAACAGCAAAGATTGTTGCCTGCTCCTTCCTCTTAAAGCTTCGTCCTAGAGGGGTCCCTGCCAGATGCCAGCTGGAGCTCTCCTGTATGAAGTGTTGCTTGACCCCTGCTGAGAAGTGTCTCCCAGTCAGGCGGCATGGGTGTCAGGGACCCACTTGAGAAGACAGTCTGTCCCTTAGCAGAGCTCAAATGTTGTGCTGGGAGATCTTTCTTCAGAGCTGGCAATCAGGAATGTTTAAGTCTGCTGAAGCTGCACCCACAGCCACCCATTCCCCAAGGTGCTCTGTCCAAGGAAGATAGGAGTTTCATCTATAAGCCCCTGACTGGAGCTGGTGCCTTTCTTTTAGAGATGCCCTGCCTAGAATGGAGAAATCCAGAGAGGCTGTCTGGCTATAGCTGCTTTGCTGCACTCAAGACTGACCCCATATTAAGTCATAACCTCAAAGGACTAGGCTGTAAAAGAAAAGGGGAATCAGAAAGAAACTGATGGAAAGATTGCTTTGGAACTATACAGAGAAGAAGAAATAAAGGAAGGGAAAAATTACTCTTTGAAAGCTTTGGACACAGGTTAAACTTTGTGCAGATTTGCAGACTGATTTCGCATATTTTGGGTGGTCCAGGGAAAGCTCAAGCCATGAATTTCTTTTAGGGTGGTTCTAACCTGGCATTGCCCTTAGTTTCTAGGCAGAAGTAAATTCACAGTCTCTTTGCAGGAAAGTAACTCTATTCTAGACCTCAGGGAATCCTCACAAATGTTTTTCTGCACAAGTAAAATTATATTGTCAAAACTAAAAGCAAGTACATGAGGCAACAGAAAATTATAAGGAGAAAACATTAGGACTAACAGAAGAAACAGGTCTACAAAGACTTAACATATTGAAATAATAGGGCATAAGTTGTAAACATCTATGCTTACTCTATTTAAAGAAATAAGCAGCAAACACAAAAACTCTAAAACTTCACCAACTAGACTTAAAAAAGAGCACAGTAATACTTCTAGACATGAAAAAAAAAAGGTAACCCTAATTAAACCCACTGTCTGGATCTACAACTAGAGGGAAGGTGAATGGAAACATAGATGAAAAGAAAATATATAGAATAGATAATGGGGAGATAAAAAAGAAGATACAAAAGCAGAGTTTAAAATTCATGGAAGAAAGTATAAGGAGAGGGAAAATGAGGACAAAGGCAATTTTTGAAGAAATGATTGAGAATTTTACATAACTGAAATATACTAATCCAATTATCCAAAAACCAATCAGATTCAAAAACCAAGTAGATTAAATATGAATGTCATACCTGGATATTTTACAATAAAACCTTAGAACACCAAAGAGAATCATTTTAAAGCAGCTAGAGAATTGTCAGTACCTTCAAAGGAGCAATAGTTAGGCTGATTGCTGACTTCCACCATCAGCAATAAAAACCAGAAGTCATTGGAATGATATCACCACATATTTGGGGGAAAAAACCCTGCCAAGTTAAAGTTTTGTATCCAGAGAAAAATCTTTAAGGAATAAAGATGAAATAAGATTATTTTTAGGCAAATAAAAATAGGATGCATTTACCCCCAACACACTATAACCAAAGGAAATTCACACTAGGGAGGGGGACCCCAAATGAAAAACCTAAAATGAAAGAAAAAAAGGGGGAGTAAAGAAATAAATACAGATTAAATGTAAATGAACATTTATTTTAGATAATAATTATGAAGCATTAAAGCATAGTATAAAAATACATGATAATAATGACATGTTAAATGAGAAAATTCAGTGAAAGCATTCTGTGGTCCTCTGTTATCTGGCACAAGTTTAAATGTATTGATAAACTTTAAAATATACATATTTATAGTTAATTAAAATATACATATTTATAGTTAAATATAATTTTTGTTTTAGTTTCAGGGATACATGTGCAGGTTTGTTCTTTAGATAAATTGCATGTCGTGGTATTTGGTGTACCTATTTTGTCACCCTGGTAATAAGCATAGTACTTAATAGGTAAGTTTTTCGATCTTCACCCTCTTCCCAGCTTCTATCCTCAAGTAGACCCAGTATCTCTTTTTCCCTTCTTTGTGTTCACATGTGCTCAGTGTTTAGCTCCCACTTACAAGTAAGAATATGTGGTGTTTGATATTCTGTTTCTGTGTTAGTTTGCTTAAGATAAAGGCCTCCAGCTCCATCCATGTTGCTGTAAAGAACATGATCTCATTCTTTTTTATGGTTGCATAGTATTCCATGGTGTATATGTACCACAGTTTCTTTATTCAGTCTACTGTTGTTGGGCATTTAGGTTGATTCCATGTCTTTGCTATTGTGAATAGTGCTGTGATGAACGAAAGCCTGTATGTATTTTTATGGTAGAATGATCTATGTTGCTTTGTGTATATACTCAGTAATAGGATTTCTGGGTCAAATGGTAGTTCTAAGTTCTTTGAGAAATCTCCAAACTGCTTTCCACAGTGGCTGAACTGATTTATACTCCCAACAGCAGTGTATAAGCATTCCCTTTTCTCCATTGCCTCACCAGCATCTGTTACTTTTTCACTTTTTAATAGTTGTTCTGACTGGTGTGAGATGGTATCTCATTGTGGTTTTGATTTGCATTTCTTTAATGATTAGTGATGTTGAGAATTTTTTCATATTCTTACTGGCTGCATATGTCTTCTTGTGAAAAGTGTTCATGTACTTTGCCACCCTTTTAATGCGGTTGTTTTATGTTTATTAATCATAAGTATAATGTACATACATTTCAATTCAATATGTATATTTCATAATGAAGTTAATAAAATTTTTAATTCAGTGATTTGGTTCACTGTAAATTTATGGTCATCAACTTGAGTTAGCAGGACCCTCAATGCTGCCAAGCAGTTCTACCTGTTCTCCATTGTCATATTCCTCACATTCTACTTAGGAACTAATGCAAATATTCCCCAAATTTCTCCAATCTCCTGCTTTTCCCTTCCTCCCAGCATCTCCTCACCTTCAGCACATTACTTACCTCTCTGTTTCATTTCTCAATCTGCTAAAACAGTGCTTTTTCAAACATTTTGATCTGAGGACCCCTTTAAACTCTTGAAAATTGATGACCTCAAAGAACCCTTGTTTAAGTGGATACCCACAAGGCATTACTTATTCTGAGATGCTGAACATTTTCCAAATGGATACTCTGTCCTCTTTATATTCACTGAAGAGAAAAACATCACAAGAGCAGAATTTATGTGTTACTAACCTTGAACTCCCTGGTACCTGACTCAGAACTTGATACTTTTTTTTTTTTTAGTTATTATTAATTCTATAGGGTCATTTTGCTGTTCTCTATAATTATTTTGGTAAATGTGAAAGAGTTAGTTGGTATTTCAGCTGAGTTTCTTCTAAGATTCTCCTTTAGGTGCATTGAGTATATTTAAAACAAAATGAGAGAATAGTTTAGGAAACAAAAGTATAAAACCAATTCGCTCCATTCCTAGGAATACTCAAAAAAGAAAAAAAGAGACCCAATTTCACACTCCAGCTGAAGTCTGTCTTATATCTGAGAAAATTGCCCCAGGTGTCCACAATGGAACTTCTGCTTGAGATTCTAATATGCTAAACATGATTTCTCAGGAGATGGTATTTCTCTGAAAAGTGACTGAGAAAAAAGCTTTGTCAACAGCAAATTAAAATAAAGCTGAGGTACAATATTATTATTCTGGCCAAATGTAGTGATTTTATTCCAACTCTAGGAAAAGAAAGAGATCTGTAAGTATGCCCAGGAGGAAAGCAGGGCTGATCAGGGATGCACACAAACTGAAAGTGAGTTTGTGATGGCTTTGCTGCAAGACCATCTGCCCTTGCCTCTACTGAATGGAGATTTGTATTTTAGAATTTTAATCTCTCAAAGCCCTTAAAAAGAATATATAAGACAATGATTTGCAGCAAATTTCATTATATGTGTGAATAGTGCTGTAGTCAGATTCTGGTGTCATTTCACACGTTATATTTTTACTATTGCTAGGTAGGCTGCTGCTGGCCCTAAGGCAGTGTGTGTGTGGGCAGGGGGCTGGGCTTGGGGAAGTCTGACAGGGAGGATGGGTGAAAGGCGTTGGGGAGGAAGAGGTAGGTAGGGGCGAAGCTGGAAAGAAGTATATCTGACTTGTACTTGCAGATTTAATATCTAGGCCATCCTGGATGACAATTACCAACACTGAACTTACATGTTACAAATGGGATGATATAAAATGGGATAGAATGTAGCTGGTGATGTCTTAGTAAATAAAACATGGGTGCTTAATGCCACCGAAGAAGTTATTTGCTTTAAAAAGTAAAATTAGAAGGATGATTTCATTCTTCGTAAGTATCCCTTGAACAAACAAACAAAAAACAGAACTTGCTTCACACCTGAGTCTACCATTAAATCTGAAATATGGTCTGAGAGGCAGAGAGAACCAGCTTCCCTGCAAAGCCTTAAGCAGGCCTTTTGTGCTCTCCAGCTTTCATTGAGTACACGGGTTGCCCTAGTGATGAATGTCCTGCTTTGTGTGGTCTCAGCATTTTTTTCTAGAGAGGCTGTTTTAATGAGAAGGTGAATAGAGGGGGCTTCTTTTGAAACTAGGATAAGAGGAGGGCCACTTCTGAAAATGCAAGCATAATGGTGCCATTCCTTCTCACAGAGATCTGACAATCGCCCCCTCTCTTTCTGTCTTTCTTTCTCTCTCTCTCTCTCTCTCTCTCATTTCTCTTTTTATTACTAAGTAGCTTTCAGAAGCCTGCTTTGGTTGAGTACTGTTTTGGATTGGCCTATGGTCTCAATCCCCTGGGATCTTCTTTTAGAAGTAAAGAGTAACCAATTAGATCTCATTTTATCACCCGGGCCTCATCTTTCCTCTAAAAAGGGAATATTCTTGATGTTTTAGGGTAGGACACAGCTCTGCTCCTTTCTCCTACCTATTTTAAAATGCTGTACTTTTTCAGATTTACCCACGCACTAAGAATTATGCTTCAGCCTGTTCGAAGCTTCTTCTCCTTCAGGATCCACTGTGCAAGGCAGGAGTGGGAGAAAACCATATAATTGCTATATTTTAGGACTGGCTTGAGGCTAGCTTTGATTGAACACACAGAGTAAACTCTTGATTATCCATGCTAATGGAAGAAATAGTAATTCAGACCAGACACATTGTTTCTGACTTTGAAATGTGTTAAGTGATTTTTTTTTTAAAGCAGTACCAGGTGGTTTACTTAGGCCGATAGTAGTCAAGTATCTTTTGTGATGCCACTGTTGGGTAGACAAAATTATGAGAGACACCATTCTCCTTCCTCTTCCTACTCCACAACATCACCTGGCACAGACTCCTAGTACCTTCACCTCACTTATTCCTTTTTATGTCCCCCTTTTCTTATCAGAATGAACTCTTAGAAAACTAATGAATGGATAAGGCCAACTAACTAATTAAAGGAGCTTGTTGTCATTTAAATGGGAGTGAAGTCCCAAAACTAAGAAAACAAAGATGACTAATATATGTATCATATTCAATATTTGCATTAAAAGGGTGTCCAGTTTCATGATAGTAAGGTATTTGTTGTTATTGTTTCGATGGTACATACTTTTGATTTGTTTATTGCTGCATCCCCAGTGCATAGAATAGTGCCATGCATATAATATGCACTTAATAAATTTTTGTGGTATAAATGAATGAAAAATAATTTTATTTATTGAGACAGGCTCTCCCTCTGTCGCCCAAGCCGGAGTGCAGTGTGTGATCACAGCTCACTGCATCCTTGACCTCCTGGGCTGAAGCAATCCTCCCTCTTCAGTCTCCTGAGTAGCTGGGACCACAGGCATACCTAATGGTACCTGGCTAATTTTTTAAAAAATGTTGTAGAGATGGGGTCTCTGTATGTTGCCTAGGCTGGTCTTGAACACCTGGGCTCAAAGAGTGTGCCCTCCCTAGCCTCCTAAAGTGCTGGGATTATAGGCATGAGCCACCACACCCAGCCATAATTCTCAAAATGCTTCTTCATGTACTTTTTGATTTTCCTATTCCTACAACTCTTCTAGAATATAGATGCCATAGCTATTATTAAAATAAATATTGATTTATCTTCCCTTTTGTTTATCTGTAACGAATTTACATATAAACATACGTAAAGTTCCTTATAAATTCTAATTTCTTACAAACGGAATATATAATAATAGAAGGTTTTTTTTTTTAATGGACAGTCTTTTTGAACTTACGCTGTTTTTGCACTTTGCCGATTTGTCAGACAAAGTACATCATCACTTTGGAGACATCATCTTTATGGAGACAGCTTTTTTTCGGTGATAACTGACAAAGTAGTCTGCTGCTCACAGGCCATTTCTATCACCGGAACTAATCTGTCACAGTGTGTTTGTGTGTGATAAACCACTTACTGCACAGAATTATAGGAATCTCACCCAAGTTATGCTCGCTCCAGCCTATTTTTTCTTAATAAACAGAGTTAAGCAAAAGAGCTCTCATACTGTGCCATTTTTAGTTGAGAGAAAATAAAACAGAAAATGTCAAAATGGAATGGCACTCCTTTTCCTTTGTGATCCTCTGTAAGGAGTTTAAGATGGCGATGGAATATTAAGGTACGTGGCTTCTGATTTCACCTGAGTTGGTGGAAATTGGCTTGGATTTAGGAACTCCCAGCATATACATGTTGTGCTAGTGGAGTGAGTGAATTGCTTGGCTTTGGAGCCAAACCTTGGTTGAGTACCAGCTCTTATCAGTGTTACCAATGGAACGATTTACTTAGGGCTTCTCAGCTTCTGTTTCCTCATTTATGAGACGATGATAACAATAGCATTGATTTCATTGAGAGAGTTAAATTTTAGTTAAATTTTTAAAAGTCTGCAAATAATTTCATACTTGGTATACACACACACAGTTGTTATGGCTTTGATTAGCACTCCTTGAGTATCTACTGTGAGCCGAGAATCATGCCATGTTACTTTCATATGCTCTGCAACTTAATACCTGTATCAACCTACTTTTTCCCTGTGAGAAAACTGAGGCTCATAGAAGTCTAATAATATAGTCCACACAGCCATTGGGGTGCTGGGAATTTGGATCTCTTTCTCTCTCGTTGCATTATATCATGTGGCCTCTCTGGGGTTTCAGTGCCCAAACAAGTTGAATCCATTCCACAGCTATGTCCTCAATAATAAATACCCCACCTTAAGATATTGGGGAGATAAGACACAAGAACACTTATCAAAGCAGGAATTTATCGAATTCTCTGGACATTTCTCCTCTTTCACGTTCTTTGGAGGGTATTTTTGGTGCTGAGGCGTGGCAGGGCTCAGCTGAAGTGACACTTCCTCAGAGAAGCGTTCTCTGACCACCTCTCAGAGGTTGTTATTAAATTGTGCCATAGCTGCTATTGTGGCATTCATCATGGCCTGAAAATATGTGTGTATTTGCTTGGGTCTTTGCCTGTTTAACCCCAATGCACTGTGAGATCCCTGAGAAAAGGAACTTTGCTTTGTTTATGGCTATATTTTCAGTGCACAGTGCTCAGACACTGGGAGGGACTCAATAAATATGCAATCAACTTACAAATGAAGAAGTCCAACTGCTACAAAAAGGCTGCAGTCCTGGGAGGCAAGCTTTGTGTTGGAGCAATCACGCCGCCAGGCTTTCAGTAATAGATAAAAAGGTGGGGGTAGGGTGAGGAAGAGCTGCCTGAATTCTCTGCCCGTAGATCTGCTTCATGCCCTTTTGATGGCAGGAGGGAGCTGTCCTGATTTTTTTTTTTCTTTTTTTTTTGGCCAGGGAATGAGGCCTTGAGGTACAGCCTGTGGCTAAATATGTCCCAGCTCAGCCTCTGCTTTATCCTCATTAACTCCACTTCATAGCTGGCCAGAGGGAAAGATTAATTTAGTGACCAAGCTTAATAAATAGATGCTTCTGGTCTTACATTTCATGCATTGCTTTCAGAGGCTGAGAGCTCACTGAAGTGCCAGTTTCGAGATGTCAAGGGCAAGCAGCTGGGCTTGAGGGAAGTGCAGAGATATTTCTGCTGAGCCTTTGTTCTCCAGCCCATCTTGCAATCATCAAAACTGCAGCGACAACAGGAAAAGCCTTCAACATCCATTTCCTGTGTAACCTAAAAGCCACGTTTCTGAAACGGATTGCCTTCGTAAGACACTGCTGCATGCCTGATTCTCCGAGCATGCCAAACCACTTACCTACAATGTAGTGTGGGAAAATTTTGTCACCATACGTACATTTTTTGGTCACCACATGGCATCTGATGTAGAAATCTCTAATCTCTTCCCTCTGGAAGGCCTTGGCAGAGTTTCCACTTTGAAGGGAGCTTGGTTCTGGGCAGCCATCTCTAGTGTAAATCGAGTCTGAGGTACTGCACAGTAAACAACATTGTATCCCACAGGGTCTGAGATGACCTGAGTAAGTTCCAGAGTGCGTCCACCATAGTGAGGACATCATTATATCGTGTGTATGCCCACGTCTATGTGTAATTGTAATGTGTAATACAGAGCTAAAATTAGACTCCTGGGTGAAAAGAGATGGACAGGCAGAAGAGGCTGAGGAATATTAACCTCTAAGATGCAGCTTGGTTACAGCAGCTATAGGATCGCAGTGCTCTTAGTATCAAGGGGTGTGTGTGTGTATGTTTCTTAATATTTCAGCCTTGAAGAATGAGATTTTTGCAGTTTGTCCACCCTTCAACCCCTCCAAGCCTTCTAAGAAGCCTTCGTTTCATTTAATCTTGTCCTCAGTCCTCTCACTTACGTACATTCGCTTTTCTAGATAGTGTAATTAATTTCCCTCAAGTGGGGAGGCTGGTGAAGCAGGCAGAAACAGGACATAAGCATCACTTTACTGTGGCAGTTCCTTCACTCTCTGTTGGCATTGACTTTGGACAAGAAGGTATGTGACCTGGGAGGAGTTCCTGACTCTTGTTCACAAATACTGCCCACAGCACCCTTCACATTCCTTGACCTTGAAGAGAGGCGACCACGGGGTGCAGTTGTTGCCCTTGATCAGGAATGAAGTGTGACTCTTGGAGCAGGTATTCTTTGAAACAGTTATCAAGTAACTAAGATTATTTTTGTTAAACCGATACATCACTTTAGCCTCTGTATTATGAGTTGTGCTAAATGTACATTACTAAGAATATAGAGAAAGATTGTTTTTACTTTTCTTCCCTAATGACTATTTTAAACTCGGACTAAACAAGCGGCATGGACTAAACAACCATCTGGCAAGACATGGCTCCTTAACTCCCACTTCCTGTTGTCTACACGTTGACTTCTATTTAGCCAAAGACACTACCACTTTCTACCAAATGTTATAGTTTAAGTTCTGCATCTCTTGTCCATCCCTTGATCCTGCTTTTCTCCATTTGGACAAAGATTTTATTTCTTATTAGTTTTAATAACCTCTGGTTTCAAAGTTTTCTGGTTCACTACTCAGGCACCTTCTAACAAGGTATACTACAGGCTTATCACATCTTACGATTCACCAGTTCCATTGAGGGGTGCGTGTGAGAGAGAGAGAGAGAGAGAGAAAGAGATTTAACAAAATCATTTGTTGACACTTGCTGTGTCTGCAGTAGCGACTGTTACATGATTTTCAAGTTTCTTTGTGTTCTGTTTTTGTCGCTGTGATCTTGAACAGGCTATTAAACAACTCTGAACCTTGGGCTCCTCATTAGTAAATGAGGATAGGGAAGCAAAGTTTAATTCTCAGTGGGTATTGGGACTGGCAAAGCATCCAACACAGATGAAAATCTTCAGTATATTTTTTATGTCTTTGCTGAAGTAGAAAAACCAATGCTGAAGTTGCAAAAATATGCATCTTGGAATAGATCAGAATGTATATTTAACTGACTGGAAAGTCCACTTGACAAAATTGGTTTGAATCCTACATCAAATCTGTTGGTATTAAATTGTTATTTTGACAGTTGAATTTTTGAACTATTTTAATTGCCTGTAATCTCAGTACTTTGGGAGGCTGAAGCAGGCAGATGACTTAAGCTCAGGAGTTCAAGACCAGCCTGGGAAACAGCAAAAATCCCATCTCTATTAAAAATACAAAAATTAGCTGGGTGTGGTGGCACATACCCATGGTCCCAGCTACTCAGAAGGGTGAAGTGGGAGAATCATCCTGTGTCCTGGAAGTCAAAGCTGTAGTGAGCCGTGATTATTCATGGCACTGTACTCCAGCCTGGGTGATGGAGTAAGACCATGTTTCAAAAAAAATTTTTTTTAATTAAAATGACTCTTCTGAAAGGTTCAAATAGAAAATAAAGTACTAAAAATAATACCACAAAATATATCATTGGCCAAGTATGGTTATTTACATGATTCATATATTTATGTATAGTTATTGTTATGATTGTGGTAACTAAACTTATTTATATTTGCTTATATATGGTTATTTAGAAAATGTAGAGAATTAAATGATAAATGGTAGTGGACCCAGAGTGTCTATAAAAACAGGCTTAGAATAACAATCTGATTGGAAGAGCTAGAGTTGGTTTTAACGTTTGCGTGGCAGTCCCACTGTCTTCATGCAGTTTGCATGCTTATCAGGATGACTTTGATGCTGATGAAAATATGGCACTTGTATTAAAGCTGCATTTGCGTAGCAAGCCCAGTGTTATTACTTAACTTGTATGCCTATTGGGGTCTTTGAGTACACTGATGAGCCAGTAGTGGGGCTGCAATTTGTTTTTGCCACCACTGTAGAGAAATTCTGTCCAGGATATATTTAGAGTTTCTGTTTTAAGTAGAATTTGTTTAAAATATAGTGTGAAGAATAGACATGTAAAGAATTCAAATGTTGCCAATTTCACTCACCACTAATTCCTCGACTTGGAATGATTTTTCTTTTCACAGAAACAAGGTGTTTGAAAAAGTAGTTGAGAACTGCAAATGTGATACCGGAGTTATACACGTGCTGTGATTTTTTTTTCCCTAAGACACAATATGTTTTCAGGATCTGTGATGTTTGCTCACTTTAAGTCTGGATGCTTGGATAAGCCAAGGGTTCTCTAACTCTACGTTGAAGAGACAGTAAGATTATAGTTTTCTTTTTCATATTTTTTAAAAGGCCACTTATCATTTTTTTCATATTTTATGTTGGCATTTCAAAAGGACAGTGATGTGCATCAGGAAGAAGGTAGATCTTGCCTCTTGCACAGAAGATACACATTTTAGAATTCATCAAACTTAGGTCTCAAAGCACTTATGTAATCTGACTTGAGGTCACTCTGTCCCCAAATCTTTTGTTACATATTGTACCTGAAGCCTTAAGATATCTCATATCTTTGGGTGAAATCACTATAATGATTAATTATTAAAATATCTGGAAAAATTGCAGTATCTATACTAACTTTGCAGACTCAAATTTATAAGACATATATATATGATATATAACATATAAGATATATATATAAAATATATGTTTTAAGACATATATATGATATATAATATATAAGATACATATAATACATATATATTTTTAAGACATATATATGTCTTATAAATTTGAGTCTGCAAAGTTAGTATAGATACTGCAATTTTTCCAGATCATATTTTATATGTATATATGTATATATATGTTCATATACATATAACATACATATGTATATATATATGTTATATGTATATACACCTGTATGTTATATGTATATATACCTATATGTTTACATGCATGTAAACATATATACACCTATGTTTACATGCATGTAAACATATATACACCTATATGTTTACATGCATGTAAACATATATACACCTATATGTTTATATGTATATAAATGTAATTCCTGGGATAGTCATATATGACTATGCATCAGCCATTGCAACTTTTATTGATCAGTACTTCTCTTGATCACTATGTAAATATAGTTACTAAGAGTCTTAGTTTTGAGAATAAGAACTCTTCTGGGACATTTACACAGAAGATATACAATCTAGAATTTATCAAAATTCATTCACAGATTTTACAAGAACCAACATAATAACTCAGTGTTTGTTCTTTTTAACAGTAGTAGTTACAATTCTGAGAACATCTTTTATGAAGTCTGAGTTCTTATAACCACTCTTTCTTTTGATAAGCAGAGAACAGAAGAAAAAATGAGATATTGTGACCATGACATGCTCAGTCACAAAACAAGTATAGTTAACCTTCAGTTCAAGCTTATCTCCCACTTATCATATTGTTTTCTGCCTAGATCCCTAAACACTGAATTTAGAACCAGTTTGTGAACATATTCTCTATATTTCCCAATCCATCATTATTTATTCATTTCTGAAGTTTTCAGTTCATTTCCAAAATTTTTCTACATATTAAAAATGGCCACTGCTTTTTATTTGGGATTTGATGTGCCTAATAAATAACACTATTCCCTCTTGTCTAAGTCAGAACACACACATGACACACCATGTGTGGTGTGCCACATGCCCCATGCACCCCACACACATACACATAGAGAAGTGGGGAGAGAAGGAGAAAGAGATGGCAGGTCGCAGGAGACATATATGAAGAGAAAAAACTCAGATTTATTATGCAGATACAAAGTGGAGAGGACCGCTAAACTCATATGGAAGCCACATGTGCTTGGTGACACTGAATTGAGGGGATTAAAAACAGTGGTAGAACAGGACAAACTTAGATCTCTCTTCAGCAATGCTTACTGCAAACTGTCTGGCTCTGAAGGAGAGAGGGACCCAGAAGGTCTGAATTGGGCATGCTCAGTTACTTCTCCCAGACTCACCAGGCCGATCCTTTACTCTATCAGGAGAACTGAGAGAGAGTGGAGAAAAACCAGGGATATTACTATAGGGAAATTTTCCATGCTTTTACTGGAATGAGAACATGATTTCTAGTAACAGAATTTTATCAGTTAACAATTTTTGTTTATAAAAAGGGAAAACTGACTCAGTAACAGAAGCCAATAAAAGGGAAAATTTAAAAACTAGATCCTATGTAGGTGACTCATGGAGCTGGAAAGGGTGAACACTTAGGCATTGGGATGTGTAGACACAGGGAAGCTCCTAGAATGATGGCAGGAGGAGCATGGGAGCAGTCTCTGTGGGTCTAGTACGGCTCTCCAAAGGATTCAGCCTCCATTTCCTTTGGCTCTGTGTGTTTCTGCTTAAAATTCAATTTGTGGGAGTTTAAGCCTCATTAGTTTAGTTTGGTTTAGATACCCACCTCTATTGTAAAGGAGTTTATAGTATAATTGTTGATAATTTCATCAATTTCTCATTGTATGGGGAGAAGTCATTTACAAAGGGAATTTATACTGGAGAGTTTTTTTTTTTTTTCCTAAGTAGTGTAAGCATTACATATTCTTATTAGGTTATATAATCCTGAAAACAAGGATAATCTGTACATTTTATTAACATGGGATTATACCTATTTTAATTTAAAAAACGAGAGTAGTATAATTTGTCTTTAAATTGTCCTCAATATTACTTTGGAATGTCTCTTTGGAACAATTATTAAACTTATGCTCTAAGCCTTTTTGAAGGTTGATATAAAAATGCTACATGAAGGACACCTTCATAGGAAATGTGAAAATGTGAAGACAAAATCTTATTTTGTGGTTCAGAACACAAAACTGCTTTTCATTCTAGATTAAGCATTTTAAAATTTGATAATGAAGGTCATCTAATGCATCATGTCTTCTTTTTGCTTTGGCTACCAGGAAACTCACAGCTTAAGTCTTTTTTTCAATTATTAAACATCTTCTTAGCCTGGGTCTTTCTATCACGTGTCTCTTGTGTTTTATCCTTGATTAAATAGTATTCAGGCCTCTTATGTTATCATTAAATTAAATTTCTTTTGGATGCAGGATGAATAGAGTAAATACAACTAGTTGATTAGCTGTATGACTAAAATGGTTTAATGTATACACAGCTGAAACTTCACTGGAAAATGATATGGGACATTAAACATGGACTAGTATCTCTCTTGGCTGGATTGATACTTCACAATGCACTCAGTTGCTTTCCCAGAGTCCTATGACTTGAGTGAACTTCATTAACTTCTCTTGCTTAAGGAGGTGTGTGGGTGTGTATGTGTGTGTGTGTGTGTGTGTGGTGGGGGAGGAGGAGTTGAGACTGACACACAGAAAAGCTTTCCTGATAAGCCTAATGTCATCAATAAGGAGAGTTTCCCCAGCCTAGACAGTACGGTAGCTTAGAACGTAGGTGTTTTCAGTAGTAAGCTGTTCCTGGGTGAAAGAATGAAGTAAAATAGTTTCCATCCTCTGCTCTTCTTCTCTAGTGGTCCCACGTCTGCCCTAAGAGGCACTTTCTGCTATTGAGATGGTTAATTTTAGCGTCAACTTGACTGGATTAATGCATGTTTAGAGAGCTGGTAAAACATTATTTCTGACAGTGTCTGTGAGGGTGTTTGTAGAGGAGATGCATTTGGAAGTCAGTGGACTGAGTGGGGAAGATCTGCCTTGGTGAGGGTATCGGGGGTGGGCACCATCCAATCAGCAGGGGGCCAAGACAGAGCAAAAAGGGCAGAGGAAAAGCAATTTCCTCTCTATCCTGGAGCTAGGATACTCTTCTCTTGCCCCTGGACATCAGAACTCCAGTTTCTTTGGTCTTTAGACTCTGGGACTCAAATCAGTGTACTGTCCTGCCTCCCACCTCGACTCTCAAGCCTTCAGCCTTAGACTGAGAGTTTCACCATTAACTTCCCTGGTTCTGAGCCTTTCTGACCTGGACTGAGCCACAGTACCAGCATCCTGAGGTCTTCAGCTTGCAGATGGCCTGTTGTGGGACTTCTCAGTCACCAGAATCATGTCAGCCAATTCCCCTAATAAACCCCCTGTCATGTTTCTCTATCTATCTGTATACCTATATTCTGTGGATTCTGTCTCTCTGGAGAACACTAACTTATGCAATTATAAACTCTATCCAAACTCTGGCCTTTCTTCTGTCTGCCTTTTCAGTTTCCTTTTCGGGTGGCAGGAATACAATGGCTCCTTCTTAGGAATACAATCGGATTTTTATGAAGGTGACTTAATGCCTATAAAGGATTATTGGTGTGACCTTTGAGCAGAATGAAGTTGGTGGGAGTAGCTTAGAGGCCAGTGTTTTTTACTGGGTTCCCACACACAGCCTCTAGAAGAAGCAATGCAGGAAAGATGAAAATTCAAAGAAGAAGGAATGCTTTAGCATTTGCTGTGATTTAGCACTATGTTCAGTGCTTGCCCCTTTGTTATTTTATTCAGTGGTAGACTATATGATACAGTATGTTCTCATGTACGTTTCCTGAGGCTGTCATGTCTTACATCATTTAGGTCCTTGGACATTCTTCTCAATTTGAGAGTCTCATATTATGATACTTTGGGTTTCCATGCAAATAAAGCCTAAGACAAGAACTTGAATGCAGGCAGTTTATTTGGGAGACAATCCCAGGAAGGAGCATGCAGGAATGAGAAGAGTGAAAGCCAAGCATAAGGTTGTGGTATCGAGGGCATTGCCGTAGACAACAACATTGCTCCATTCTGCTGAGATTGATGAAACATGCTCGGAATGCTCCTGAGACTTCTCTGCCTGGAAGACAGGCAGAAAGCTGGGGCATCCATCCACTAGCCCTTGCCCTTCTTGGCTGAGGATTTCCCTGAGAAGGTAACACCCCCTGCACTTCTGGACTATACCAAAGCAGACAGAATAGGCGCCTATAGTATCAGAGAGGCCCTGAGAAGAAAGCAAAAAGATGCAGATTATGTTTGAGGTGGGGTGAGGGGAGATAGTTTCATCTAAGCTTTCATATATTATCCACCACAGCTGTCCTAAAATCAGAAGTGGTTTGTGATACAAGGTACTTGAGGTGTCTGCCAATGAAATAACAGGAAAAATCTCCTGGTCTCTGCCCCCAGTTCCTGGCACAGAGCTCCTAAAACCCTTAGAATTTCCTGAGCAGTAAGGGCGCTAGAAGAATCTTTTGTTCTAATATTTAATCTCTGCCCTGGTTACTGACACAGAGCTCATAATTTCCTGGGTTATAGCAGCATCTTTTGCTGTAATGAAGAGACTCTTGGTGGGCTCCTAGATGGAAGTTTCTCATCAGAAAGGTGAAGCCATTATTATAAGCTTGGAGATTTCAGCCCCATCCCTATTCTCTGGAGAAGAGAGAAGGGCTAGAAATGGTCAGTAACCCATCATGCCTATGTGATGAAGTCCCTGTAAAGACCCCCAAACTAGGGAATTGAGAGAGCATCCAGGTTAGTGAACACTTCTGAGTGCCAGGAAGGTGTTGTACCTCACTCAGTGGGGACAGAAGCTTCTACACGCTGGATCCTTCAAGATCTTGCTCTATGTATTTCCTCACCTGGCTGTTCACCTGTTTTTATTATATTCTTTATTAATAAAATAAGTATAAATAAAGTATTTCCCTGAGTTCTGTGAGCCACTCTAGCAAACAATCCATGAGAGGGCTATGGGAATCCCGGATTTGTAGTCCATCATAGGTCACAACCTAGGAGTTGTGACTGGCATCTGAAATGGAGGCAGCCTTGTAGAACTGAGACCATCACCTGTGGGATCTGATGCTATCTCTAAGTAGGTAGTGTCGTAATCAGATTGAATTCGAGGACAACCTATTGGTGTCTGCTGAAGAATTGCTTGGTTGGTGTATGTGAAAATAGTTTTACACATCTGATGTCAGAAGTATTGTGTTCAGTAGTGTGAGTAGAGGGAAAACAGTTTGGCTTTTCCTCTTAATGCTCTCATGCTTACTCTGGTTCATTTACCACTCCTTTTGTCTATCCATCTATTCAACTAAATGCACTTATTTAGCAGTCATTCTATTCCAGGAAATGTGCTAAGCCCTAAAAACATAATGGAAAAGCAAGACATGATACTCATCTTTAAGGAGCTTATATGTTATTGAGGAAACAAATGAGTTCATAAAAAGTAGCAAAAGTCAATACAAGATTCCATTAAAGCAAATATCAGGGACACTTGGTCTTGGAAGAGGCACAGAAGGTTCTTCTTTCGGAAGAAGGAAAACATGATGTAATGTAAAAGCTAGGTCAGATATTACCATTAAACCTCCTATGACTGGTCTTACGGTGCTCAATAAAAGTAGCTGGATTGGTTGGAGTTCTGACAGCTTTACCTATTAAAATACAGTCTTAGCAATTTCTGCCAAATTACTCATTACATATTAGAATTAGTTTCTTTTTGCCATAGTTTGAATATTTAGTTGGGTAATTGTTGGTTAAGATAACATTTCCATTCTAAGACCATCTTTTCTTGGTTACTGTTTTATTTTTTTGACTCTACATACACCTTTGCTGAAAAAACCAAAAGTTCACCTCTGTGAATAAAGTGACCTGAGTGTTGCTTATTGTTGAACTTGTGGCATCTTAAGCAAATGCCAAAGAGAGACCCCTTCAAGGCTGCAGGGAGTAATTAGGGGCTGCAAACTGTCAGCTACTAACGAGGTCCAAGAAGTTTCTTGCTGTGTGAGTGGATTTCCTAGACTTGTCTGGGTTGGAGTTTAAATAAAAAGCCATTTTGGCTGCTGATGCCGTGTTCCAGAATGCCCAGGTGTACTCTCCCACAGTGCAGTTGCAAATGGAGACTGTTTAGCATCACTTGCTGCTGAGAGCAACTTAAGCTTGCATCTGAGGTGTCACTTTCTGCCTACTGTGGGAAATTCTTCCCAAATGGTCCTTGGCTGGCATCTTGCCCTAGCTAAAATCGATGTAGTATAATCCTTTGAATCTGGGCATGGGGCCAGCATAGCAGGCACATAATTCTCATGTGGCAGGGAAAGATGGACATGAGGGAGCTGCGCAGCCTTATCTCTACAGTCATTTACACAATCTAAAATAGCGGGGTCATACTATGTAATGGAAATTCGTGCTAACGATCTTTCTTCTTGCTTTCATATGGAGAGAAGATTCCCTGGTCATATTAGGAGAAATTCATTCATTACTTAATTCGTCTATTCAAAAATATTTATTAAGTTCCCACAATGTGCTAGGCACTGCTGAGGCTTGAACATATGGTAATTAACAAGATTCAGAAGATCCCTGCTCTCATGGAGATTATATTCCCATGGTAGAGGCAGGAAAGAGACATAAAATCATATAAACAAGAAAATGATCAGATGATAAATGGCTATCTGTTAATAGAGAAGTAGAGTGATGTGATAGGAAGTGCCTGGGTGGATTTTCTCAAGGCTGGCGGGTGTGAAATGTTGGATCCCATTAGTGGAGTGACAGAACTGTGGGACATAGAAGCCTGGGTGATAATGGATGACCTGCATTGGTAACAATGACGTGACTGTGAGGAGCAGTGGGAGGATCATCTGTTGGGAGAATGTGAGTAATTAACATAATCTGGATGGGATAATCAATGGGTATGAAAGGAAAGGGGATAAATAAAAGCTACCTTTGAGCTGGGAGTGCGAGCCTCCTCATGGCCTATGGTGTTGCACCTGGGAGGGAAGCCCCACTTGCTGTGAGGAGGCCAAGATGAGCCTCCTCTTCTCTCGTGCAGTGTTGTATGGACTGGGACACAAGATGCAGATGCTGATTCTCGATGTGAACTGAGTGAGAGAACTGAGGGCTTCTCCAATTTTCAGGAGAATGAAATCCCTTCACACACTCTGTCATCATTCTTTCCTCGAGGGATCCATTCTCCTAACACTTACAGCATCTATGACTTTATCCCTGAGGGAGGATGCATGAGCTAAGAGATGCATGATTTTTCCACTCTATATATGCACCTGCTATGAACTGCAGGCTGGCAAGCAAATTTTCTGTCTCCTTCCACAGCAGAGCAGAAAGCAAAATGTGCATATCATTGATTTTCAAAAATATGTTATCAATATCTTAAATATTTTTCTTCTAGCAAGTTTCTGTCCAAATGTCATCTCCCTAGAGAAGCTTTTTTCTCACCATCCTGTCTACAATATCCACTTCATACCACCCATTTAGTCTCTTTTCTCTGTTATATGCTTTTACTTTATTTTAGTTTACTTTTTAAATTTTATACTGACTTCTTGAGTTGGATGCTAAACTCATTATTTTCAATCCCCCCCCAGCCCCTCTAGATGTGAATTTAAGGTTGTGAATTCTTCTGAAGTATGACATCAGCTGTGTCTAATTCTGATATATAGTATTTTTTAAATTGCCATTCAACTCCAATTTTCTTTTTCAAATTTTCATTATGCTTTAATATTTGAATAATATATTATTTAAAACTGTTTTAAGATTTTCAAATGCATGGAATTTGGGGGTAATTTTGTTGCTGATATCTAATTTAACTTTATTTTCCTCAGAGAATGAATTATGTCAGTGCTTTGGTGTTTAAGCTTTGCTCCGCTATGTTTAATTTGATTAGTTTTTGTAAATTTCCCATGTCTACTTAGAAACAATAGATGTTCTCTAATAGTACTGGATATTGTATAAATTTAGTAGATTATTCTTGTTAATTGTGATATTTAAATCATCACTGTGCTCAGAATTTTTTTGATTTCTCACTTTCTGAGAGAATTGTATAAAATTCTCTCATGATTATATGTTTTTAAGTTTCTCGAACTTTTTTTTCTCATGTTTTTGTTTATGTATTTTCAAGCTGTGTTGTCAGGTGCTTACAGGTTCAGCATTTATAGTGAATTCTTTTTTTTTTTTATTTTTTTATTTTTTTTAATTTTTTTTATCTTTTTATTGTATTTTATGTTTTGGGGTACATGTGAAGAACATGCAAGATTGTTGCATAGGTACACACGTGGCAGTGTGATTTGCTGCTTTCCTCCCCTTCACCTATATCTGGCTTTTCTTCCCATGCTATCTCTCCCCACCGCCCCACCTCCCACTGTCCCTCCCCTATTTCCCCCCCAACAGACCCCTGTGTGTAGTGCTCCCCTCCCTATGTCCATGTGTTCTTATTGTTCATCACCCACCTATGAGTGAGAACATGCGGTGTTTGATTTTGTGTTCTTGTG
>CAUYLG010018221.1:0-50759 GCA_963573385.1 Cacajao melanocephalus
TTGTTAAGCACAATTATTGGCATAATAGAGGTTTTTAATACCCATTTTTAGACTGCATTCTAGCCTGGGCAACAGAACAAGAATCCCGTTCTCTCTCCCTCTTTCTCTTCCTCTTTCTTTCTCTCGTACATTCTTTTTTTTTCTTTCTTTCACTCTCACTTTCTTTCCTCTCTTTTTCTTTCTTTCAAAAAAAAATTAAAAATAAAAAATAAAAAAAAAGAAAGGGGACATCAAACCTCATAACAATCTGACTTTCAGTAGCAGCACATTCCATAATTATGGAAGGAATATCTGACCCATAATCCAGATGACATAGGCTACGGTAGGGTTAAGAAAAAACTCTGCAGTGGATTCACAATGACACAACAACTCTGTCACCTAAGCCAAGATTCTGGAAAACCTTATGGTGTTGGATGTTTCAGTGGTAGGAACAAATGCAATATGAAAATTATTCCAAGTCCTTGAGATAGAATTCAAATGCAAACCTTTTGCAATCTGGAATAAAGTCATGTTATTGACAGTGGAGTGTTACACTCTTTGTAAAATCATAGCCCTTGGTATGATACTGAGCTCTTCTGTTGGAGAAGAGATCCTTGACTACGGGACAACAAATGTTCCTGTTCTGGAAACTGCCTGTTTTGTTAGTTTCTCTATCTATGAAGTCATAACGTAGTATGAGCCCAACAGCAGTCCCTCATAAGATGAAAATGGCACATCCAGGATTGAGCCCAGGCACAATTAAGTTTTATGAGAATACAGCTCAGACAATCCTGTCAGAGTCTGTCTCTCCTTCAGTTCACATAGCTGTTAGGGTAGGGGTGGGGGAACCATATAAACAGCTGAAGGAGGAAGAAATTCCCTGAGCTTGGATTACGTTGGACTTACCCAGTGATTGGCTACAAGCCTAAACATCACGAGTGATTTCATAATGGCTACTTTCAAGCTGTCACTTGAAAGACAGTGAAGAGAGGAACTATTTTGAATGAGAGGAACTACGAGTAGTTCAACTGGTATTCTCATTAATTAAAATGAAAGTGGTCAAAGAGAGAATATGTAAGTTTCTCACTGCTGATTAATTTCCTAGCCTTTTGATCAGGATCTTGCAAGGAAAATGATTTGAAGATCAGAGTAAAGGAGATCTTGTTGGAAAGAAGCACAGGGATAGATGTATAGCAATGGCAAAGAAGAGTTAACCTTTATTGTATCACACATCAACACCCACCAAGAAGCATTTATCAATAAGAAAGCACTGAATAATCAAGAAGGCAAACAAGTTGGCCAGTTGATATTAGTCACTTTATTATCAGCTACTCTGAAATATGCATGATAGACACATAAAATGAATGTCCACAATGGCAGTGACAAAGGCTATATATTGGTCCAGTAGCATGGATTTGCATTTTCAAAGTCCAATTTTACTACTATTGCCTATGAATGTCCAACTTCACAGCAGATGCAGTGAGAAAATGAGCCTATGACTCAGGATCTATTTTTAGTATGACATACCTCACCTTTCAGAAATAGCTACCTTCATAGAATGCTACAGTTTCTTTCTAGGAACACAACTGATGTTTCATCTCAGAGGCAATGCTCTGAAAATAAAGTGTGCTATCTTTCCAGATTCAATATATATTAAATCAGAGCTTCATATGTGAGTATGGGAATCCAAAATGTTATTTCTTACTATCACTTCAAATGAACCACTGGAATTGTGGAGAGTTTTGTCCCTGCAACCTAGGGGTCTGTGGATTTAGAAGTTTTAGTCCCCATCGGGGATGCTCACTTGACAGGAGATTAGCAAGCCTCTCACATACCCTCAAAATGTAACTGCTGTTGAGTCACTTTGGAACCCTTATGTATACAGACTAGCAGATCAGGAGTCACCATACTGATGGGTATGAATGACCATGATCGGCAGAAGAGAGATTTGGTTTTAAACAGCAGAATAGGAATACACATAAAATCCAGGTAAACTACCCTAGTATCTGCTGGTAATTATCTACCCAATTAAAACTTAGTGGACATTTGCACCAATTCCAGATTAAGGAGGAAATAATAAGCAGGGTTTGAATTACTTAGGAATAAAACTGAGTTGCATCATTTGTTAAGTCACCAAGATTTGCAGAATTGACAATTAAAGATGAAGGGAATTAGAAATTAATAAATGAAGAAGGAAGACGATGAGTATTACTAGTGACACTGAAATCAAGTGGAGTGTAAGGCAACTCTGTGGTTCCCCCCACTCACCTCTTTCTTCTGAGTTTTGTCACAGGGAGGGAGGCTAACAGAAATCATAGAGGAACTGCTTTCCAACCTGTGAGGAGAAATAGACCTGTGCAACACAAGATGTGAACTGTGATAAACATAAAGTACATTACTCGGATCTCCTCCTCAGGAAGCATAATTGATCATTGGTGTCAGCTGCTGGTCTCTGAAATTAGTAATCCATTTGCACAAGACCAGGTGTCCCATGGGATGCTCCCAGCTAATAACTAAATGCAGCAAGAATACAGTTGCTGATTTATTTCTGCAAGACAAAGAACTCTTCTGTCCAATGCCTTTGGCTCAAGGACTCCCCATTGGCCTGAATGAATCCTAGAATCACATACTGTGGTCTGAGACTCTTTCTGCCCATCTGCTGTGCCTTCTCTGTTACCTGCGCATTGGTCAGATCTCTATCACACTCTGAAATCTTTTCCAGCCTCCCCCAGCCAATCCCACTTTCTTTCACAGGTATTTCTCCTCAAAACTCTCTTCCATGTCTAATACTGTCTTTAAGGACCCAAACTACACAGAGGAAAGTCTTACTCTAATGATGTCATACATACTGTCATAATTTCCATTTTAGCCACTATATATGGTATGTACATAATACTAGTTACAGAGGGGATTTTAATTTATCAACAATTAGGAAATCCCTTTTGTGACTTTTTTTCTGTGTTCTTTTTTGCATTAATGTAAACTGATATTTTGTTAAGAATAGATGTATGAGGATAAAAATAAACATATTTTGTTTTCTTATTTCTTGATTGTATTTCTGAAATTGCTTTGAATATATTGATCCTTATTTGCTGTTTAGTTCATCTGAGTTCCATTGATTTTCATCATTTAATTCTATATATTGAATTAAATGTCACATGCCTTTATTAACCTCAATATCAAAAGCCTATATTTTAAATCAGCATAACTTGTTTTACATGATCCAAATATTATTAGAGAAAAAATATTACCTCAGAAGATGAGAAAAAAATGATGTGTTTCTTGTATGTGGATCAATGTGTTTTCGATTTTAGTACTGTTCTCCAAAACTTGGTCATTTAAAATCTGTCTTTTCAGTGTCTCACGTCTCTGCATTATTCATTGCTTTTTGTATTGCAGGTCGTATTATGATTACTTGAACTAGCTTAGATAAAATTGATGGGATTTTTTAAAAAGCTGTCAAATCATCAGTTAGAATGTTTAGTAATGGAACTGGATTCAGTAATATTTATAATTAAAGGCTCAAATACCTCCAGGCATTTATCTATCACTTTTCTTTTTACTTCTCTGAATGTTTCATTTTTTTCTCATTGAGCACTGTCTTTAATCTCATGCTGACAAAATCTTGAAATGTCTATTTTAACATTTTTGACATTGAAGATTTTTGAAGAATCAAGTTTTTAAAATTGCAGAAACATGCTCTGATTTCTTTCTTATATCAAGCATTCTCCTTTAGACCAGGAACTTGGAGCTAGGGGAACTATAACATAATATAAAAGATTTTTTTCTAGAAACACAGAGTAAAAGCAGAAATAAGACTTAGTAGAAGGGATGATTTCATGAAAACATGAAAAAACAGTTTATCGAAAAAAAAAAAAAAGGAAAAAAGTCCACTCTACTCTGAAATTGGTGCCATTATTACAGAGCTTATAACAGAGATGTTAGAACATGACTTTTGGAATCACTGTGAATCTAAATTGGAAAAATAAAGTGACAATTAACTGTTAAATGTGAGAACAAATTCAGAGATCAGGAAAGTTTGTACTCAATAGCAATATGTAAAAACCTTTTGATGAGTATTTTGTTTGAAAGAAGGGCAGAATAATAATATTATGATGAGTCAAGCCCATCAGTCATCCTGATTATTATGTGAGAAATCATTCTGAGCTTCAAAATATTCATCAAATGCAGTTTGGATTATTACACTGATTAATATCTAAAATCAGAAATACCACATAAAATGTAATAACTTTTAATGGCCAGTCTACCACATTGATCCCACCTTTCTCTTCTATTTTTATACCTTGTCTTTGTTATGTCACTCGTCATACAGTCCTGTAGTTATCTGTTTAGTATCTGCAACTATTGCTTGACAATAAGTTTCTTAAACATAGGCACTTTATATTTATATACTTTGTAGTCTATAAAATGCCTAGTGTAGTGTGTGTTCTGGAAAAAAGTCTTTTTTAGCAGAAAGAGAGAATAAGAGAAAGAAAGAAAAGAAAGAAAGAAAGAGAAAAAGGAAGAAAGAAAAAAAGAAAAGGAAGGAAGGAAGGAAGGAAGGAAGGAAGGAAAGAAGAAAGAGAAAAGAACCAAAAGCAGAAAAAAAAAAGAAAAAGCTGTTTATCACAAATCCAGGATTTATTATTATAAAAATACTAGAATTTGAAAAGAAGGAAAACAATCTATCTGAAGTTATTTTATGTACCAAAAAGAAGAATTTTAAACAAAGCAACAGAGAAGGAACATGAATATTGGAAGTATCTTTTACAAATAAATAAAGTCAGACCTACTAGATATTGGATCATTAAACTATTGACCATAATTAAAGTTATGTGTCATTTAAGGAATAGAGAATAGTTAAATATTTAGGTGAAACTCAGGAGGTTGCAATGTCAATGCTTATAAATATGCACAATCAGACTACGTCATGTTTTTTAATAGCAAATGCAAATCCTTTGTATTATAGCAAAACTAGATTATACACTGTAATACTAAACTAGTTAAATTGTTCTCTCTAAACTATATAAGGCATAGTATTCCAGTTGTAAATATATTTTAAATATAAAATAAGGAATGCTTAGAGTAACAGGAGGTAAAAATACAATATAGATATGATAGTTCAGGGGTTTTTGTAATACCTGATTTTTAAAAAGGCAAACAAAATCAAATAACAGGCAAGCCAAAAAAATTGGAAGATTTCAGATGTTTTTCACTTTTTCTATACTTGTTACTAATGGAGATAACTAGGTAGGAAAATGTGTTCAAAAATTTAAGCTAAAACTTTACTATCAAAAACAATGAAGTACAAAATAGTGTAAAAGAATGGTGATTTTTTGCATAAATTATAAAAATAAAATGTAAGCAAGAAATAATGGGACTAATACACAAAGTATGAACTATCTTTCAATATCTCACTTTTATAACACTAGCCATAATTTCATAATAAATGATCATGTTAAAATTTATTCTAAGGTTAAAATGTTTATCCTCATAAGATATGGAAGCCTTAAGGTATCAGGTAATAGTAAATTACTCCTTTCTAGTCACTATGGTCAGGAATAATTAACTTAGTGTGTTATACCTTTAGAACACACAAGTTAATGTCAAATCATAAAATAATTAACACATAATTAGTTTTATTAATAATTGTAATATATTTTTCGCTATATTTGATAATCAGCAAGACTGATCCAATAAGTTACCCACTACGAATAAGTTAAATACTTTGGAAACTTATTAACTCTGTCAGGCTGCTGAACACTATTTAAGGTACTAAAGTTGTGATTTACTAAATGGCAGAAGTTAACCTAAATGAAACAATTACAGTTCTGCAACTTCTGATTATTGCAGTTTTTGTGGCTTCTGCAGTTTAAACTCTATACTGTGCCTCATGTGAGTAAAACTATTACAAATGTTTAAGGAGAATACACTTCTTTGGATTGTTACACCTAGTATCATACTATTGTGAGCAAGACCATAGGCTGTTGACTTCTGAGTGTTGGCAGTTTCCATTGGACAGTTTCTAAAGACACATCAAAGGAGGTAATTAAAACTATGTGCATGACAAAATTAATATAAAATGCCTAGTGTAGTGTGTGTTCTGGAAAAAAATGTTTTTTAGCAAAAAGAAAGAAAGAAGGAAGAAAGAAAGAAGGAAAGAAAGAAAAAGAAAGAAAGAAAGAAAAAAGGAAAGAAAGAAAGAGAAACAAAGAAAGAAAGAAAGAAAAAAGAAAAGAAAGAGAAAGAAAGGGAAGGAAGGAAGGAAGGGAGGAAGGAAGGAAGGAAGGAAAAAAATTAAAAGCAGAAAAAAAGAAATGCATTTGTTTCATTTAGGTTAACTTCTGCCATTTAGTATATCACAACTTTAGTATGTTAAATAGTGCTCAACAGCCTGACAGAGTTAGTTTCCAAAGTGTTTAACTTATTACTTGAGAAGTGTCTGAGTTCCCATACATGTTTATTCTAAGAAGCCTTTCATGCAATTGGTCATGATTAATTCCACATCACATTTTTACAAATTTTACAATTACAAATTGCGACTATAATTACAAACTTCACATCAGAGGACACAACACCTGTAATTAGAAGTCATGCTTATTTTGTCCTTTTCCTTAGGTATCACCGTCAAGACACAATCACATTCATTTCTTCCTACTCATGACTGTGTTAAGGAGATAATTTGGAAAAAAAAAATCCGAAGAAAAGAAACCAGATGAGACTTTGTAAATATTGGTTTTAATTTGGAGATATCTCTTCTGCACTTGAGTTTTCCTAAAGAAATGCTGACATTCCTAGTATTATTCCCAGCAAAATAAAAAGAAATAATAAAAGATTTGCATATGGCCTTATTTTTATTACAGTATAGATTTTTATTTCACCTGATAACACTTTTTAATTATTTACCTGGTGAAGAAACCTAAAACCAAAGACATGTGCCAACAATAGTTAAAATTCATTAAGGCAATTTTATTTTATGATTTTTTTGTGCTTTTACGTCACTGAGATGTATCATTCAATATTTTTGAATGTTGAAATAAATGATCACAGGTTCTTATATGTCCTAATACCAACAGTGAACATTTTGATTGATTGATAAAATTATTTCTTATTAAAATAAATAGCGGTGGTGACAGCAAAAATGTTGATCACAATAGAAGATTGGTAAAATTTGTTAATTTGTAAGACTGAAATTACTTAAATCTCAATAAATGTTTTGGTCAACTTACAAATGTGATTAATATGACAGACCATAGTTTGGAAAATGAGTAAAAAATAATTTGAACCAATAATATGAATAAATGGCAAAATACTGATTCTGAGAAATCCAATATATGCTTTGAAAATGGTTTTGAAATTGTCTTATCGTCTTTTGAAATAACAGTTCTTCTGCCTCTCTGCTGCAAATAATTTACACTTCTTTCTCCTGAATTTCTAAAGTCTGATAATAAAATCATTAATTGTATCCAAAACCAAAACTGTCTCTTTGCATTATTGAAACGTCATGGCCAATGGTCGGATGCGAATTAAAGAATTAAGAGCTAGTCTATAAATTATTTTCATCTCTGAAGATACCTGGGAATAAATAGTCTAATAAAATTGCCTTCAAAACATATTAACTGAATCTCTTGATGGCATGTATTAACAGAATTTGTGTGTGTGTGTGTGTGTGCATTTAATTTATGGAATGTTTTTAGCAAGATATACCTGGTCTATCTAGGTTACTTGTGACAAACACATCTGAAATTTCTGAATGTGTACAGTATGGTACTCTGAAAAAAGTTTGAGTTAGAGATGGAATTATCAGAGAAATAAATATTGGTATTTCATGCTTGTGCTGATTATAAATCCATTGCCTCTAAATCGCAAATTCATGTTTTTAGACTGCTCTGTGAACACAGTTTTGGGTCCTTTCAAATATTTGTTTTTCCTGTGCCAGCTGGCAGAATGTTTTGTCAGCAGAGGTCCTTCCAGGCTTTGGTGATGTGCTCTCTCTTCCATAGCATGGGTAATCTTTTTCATAGAGCATCCTGTGTAATGAGTCTAAAAGGTTCTTATGACCACTGACCTGCTGCCAGCACCTTGATCTTGGACTTCCCAGCCTCCAAAACTGTGAGAAATAACTTTTTGTTGTTTGTATTCTACTTAATCTATGATATTTTGCTGTTGTAGCCCAACAATCTAACACAATGTCCCAAAGAATATGAGTATAAATAAATATGCATATGTAAGTGTAACATATGTATGTAAGTATACATACACAGATTTCTGATAAAGTCACTCTTTAATATGTAATTCTATATTTCTATTTTATTGTATATGCTAGCAAGACGCAATGAACCATGAGTTGCTTTATTAAATTTCTTGTTCACTTTCCAGTTTGCACTTATACCATGTCCTTGCTTTGACTTCTAACATCTCTCCTCAAGACTAGAGAAGTACACTCACATCCATCTTTCTACAGGAGTTGCCTGGAGAAATAATCTAAATAAGTTGCAGTAATCCCTTTGTATCCTTGGGTTCAACATCTATGGATTTAATCACAATAGATAGAAAATACTTTTTAAAGTTGCATCTGCACTGACTCTGTAGACATTTATTTCTCATCATTTTCCCCTAAAGTATACAGTGTCATAAGTATTTACGTGAAATTTACATTATGTTAGGTATTATAAGTAATCTAGAGATGATTTAAAGTCTGTGGGGAGATATGTGTAGGTTATATGTAAATACGACACCATTTTATGTAAGGGACTTGAGCATCCCTGGATTTTGGTATCCATAGTGGAGTAAGTCCTAGAATCAATCACCAGCAGATATCAAGGGATGGCAGTACTTCAGCGAAAGGGAATAAGCAACAAAAATCATTTAAAAAGACAAATCTGTTAAGGAGACGATTCTTTTATTTGTTCTCTCCAAAAAATTGTTCCAAGACAAATCATATATAAATTATTGTCATTTCTATTCTTTAGAAATAATAAAGTAAAATGAGAGAAAAATAATTTATCTATATTAATAATGCTTTGTTTGGGGTTTATACAACTTGGGGATGGTTGAGTCAAAACCAAAAAATAATAATAATGACAATGATAATGATAATAATAATGATAATAAAGAAGTAAAAGAAGAAAAAGAGAAAAATAATTGAATTGCCTAGTTCCAGATTGGATTGAAAGTTTTAACTTTGAAAAACGTATTTTATGATGAAGAATAAGAAGAAGGAAAGGGATAAAAAGAGAGAGGAGAAAAATAGTTGGAGATTACATTGAACATTTTTCTTTTCGAAAAATATATTTTATATCTATGTATAATATTACTATACTGATGAACTAAATAGAAAATAGAACATTCTTGGTAAGCTCTTGCTAAGTTATAGTTTTAGGAATATTCAAGTATTCACCTGCCTACTTGTTGTTTTTTCTTGGATGTCTTACAGGAAACTAAAACACAGTATATCCCAACTAAAACTCTTTATACTATTTCCCAATACATGCTCTTATGTATCACCATTTAATACAAAATATAACTATTTTGGCCTTCAGTAATAGGATATGAATTGGTAACATTTACAAATATATCAATACTTCCTGTATTTGTAAATGTTACCAATTTATACCCTATTGCTGAAGGCCAAAACCTAGGAGTCAGAGTTAAAACTTTATCCCATTCTTTTGAAATGTTAACATGGAAGACCAGGTGAGCTAAAAGTAGAAGGTTAGACCCTCTTGCAGTGACCCCTTCTTTTCTAACATCAGCCAAGATTCTTAGTAAATTGTAGGGAATTAAAATTCCCCAAAGGATACACTTCTTCTGTACAATATTAATTCAGGTTATATAATTGAAAAAGAATTCCTTTACATCAGAATGTGAAGACAAATTGCCTGTGAACCAGAAGAAAAACCCAAAATACCCTATAGGAAAGGCAGCTCTCTATTAAATTTTATCTCACTCAGGCTTTTCTGAGTGAAATTAAGTGTCCATGTTGGGACCATAGTTATCCCCAGAAGGATCACACATACAAAGCTACAGCCGTACCAAAAAAAAAAAAAGATAAAGAAGAAAGAAAAATATACAGTATAACAGATGGAGGATTATGTAAATAAACAAACAAATACATGAAAATGGTAAAAATCAACAGAAAGGATGTTTAACTTGTTTAGCTGGACAAGAAGAACTGAATAGTGCAAACAATTTTGTAGGTAATATATTTGAAAGGACTTACCAGAATTTTCAGTTCATACTCATGTATGGCTATTATTTAGGCAAAGAAGAAGGGGCAACAAAAGATTGACTGTCCTGCACATCCCTCTTTTAAACCAGTAAGGTCTGTGAAAAAATGCATCTCAGATTCACAAGTTAAATTTGTTAAACTGGTTAGGCTAGTTGCAAACCATTGTTAAATATATTGAACCTTATGGTCCTTCATCAAATTTCTGACTTAAAGAGTACATTATAAGTCCACTGTTTTCATACTGGTCCATGTTTAAAGACCAAGTATTTCAAGTTTATCTATAGATCAACTCTGTCTCCTGAAATAGCCTAGTAAATTTCTTAATATTGTGACTGAATATTTATATTGAACATAAATTAATTACTTTGTTTCAACAGATGTCTATTCTGAAGTTTTTTATTTGTATGTTTTTCAGCAGCCTGGAAATTGTCTAGTAAAGACGTATGAATTAAAACTACAATAATTTATGTAGTATTAATTGTATTAACACTGATATACAGGGATTCCAGATTTTTTAAAAAGGGTTACATTCAATAGTTTATTTTATATTAAATGGTGATACATATCTGTATATACACATATATATGTAGCTACATCCATATATAATTGCAAAAAATAAGGTTAATTTTTCTTTTCATTTTCTTTTATTAATCAGGAAATTTATTCTAGGTGTGTTTGGACGTGAGTGTGGTGTGTGTATTCGTGTAGTAGTGAGTGACTTTGCATTAAACATTTATTTTTATTTTTTTTAATTTATTTATATTTTGTTAGAACATGTTGGAGCTCAGGTCAAAATTAAACATAAAATAAAGAGAGTCTCCATCCACCCTCTGCTACCACACATGCACATCTTAACCACTATTAACAGACCCCATCAGAATGGTATACTTGTTACAATATATGACTCAACATTGAGAGGACACTTTCACTCAAAGTTCATAATTTACATTAAGGGTCATTCTTGTTGTGCATACTGTAAGTTTTGACCAATGTACTATAATTGTATACTATTATAGTATCGTCCAGAAAAGTTTGCCCTAAAAATCTTCTGTGATTCATGTATACATCCCTTTCCTTCCTCTAATTCTGGGCAACAATTAGTCTTTTTACTCTCTTCAAAGCTTTGCCATTTTCAGAATGTCATATATTACAATAGTTGAATCATAGTGTATGTAGAATTTCCAATTGGCTTCTTTCACTTAGTAATATGCATTTATTTCCTCTACATCCTTTCATGGCTTGGTAGGTCATCTCTTTTTAGCAGTGAATAATATTTCATTTTCTGGATATCTTAGTTTATCTTATTCAATCACCTGTTGAAGGGCATCTTTATTGTTTCCAACTAGTGGAAACTATGAATAAGCTGCTATAAACATCTATGTGGATGTTTTTGTGTAGACATCAGTTTTCAGTTCATTTGACTGAATACCAAGGAGTATGATTGCTGAATTGTATACTGAGAGTTTGTTTAGTTTTGTTAGAAATTGCTAAACTGTCTTTCAAAGTGGCTGTACAATTTTGCATTTCACACCAGTAAATGAGAGGCATTATGATATATTTCTCCCCCTTGAATTAGAGCTGGTGCTGTTAGGAACATCAATGACAACATTCCCATAATCATAGCTTAAAATATACTCCAACTGCCTGGAAGTGATTTCTTTTTTTTTCTTTTCCTTCTTTTCGTTTTTGTTTATTTATTTATTTATTGGCTGATAAAGATAATGGAGATTATAATTGGAGGTTCCAAGAAAACTCATATAGAATTAAAAATGTAGAAGGAGAATATTATACTTTGATCTATTTTCTCGATCATTCAGATGCTGGTATTCTAAACCATGTGAGTAACTTTCAAACTGTAGAAAAATTGGTATCTTAAATATGCTTCATGAGATTCATAATCTCTGTTAAAACAGCTTTTAACAGACACAGAGTTAATGTGGGAGAAATTCCTAGAGAAATGACTAATGAGAAAGATTTTGAGTAGCCATTTTTTTTGCACTGTTTGTGATGCATTACATAGTTTGGACAGAGACAAATTTCCTGGTGACAGTATTTTTCTTTAGGAAACTAGTTTCTTGAATCCATAAAGATTCTAGTAGAGATTAATATAATTTAAAATGAGATTGATCCAATAGTGGAAAGAGTTAAACTCTAAGAATCTACTATATCCAGGGCAAAAGTCTTGACAGACTATCAATTTAGACAGTAAAAATTTCTGGGAAAGGGGCCAAGTGAGATAGCATCAAGATAAAGAGCTGTAAATCTTAAGAATCAAGTTCTCTTTGCTTCTAAAAGGCCATCTTATTTATCCAACAGTGCTGTTTTTAAATTTAAAGATATTTGCCATATAAACTGTATGGCAGATGATGGAGACCTATCAAAAATTAAAGGCAACAAGCATTAATTTTTGCCTCCAAATCCGTTAAGACACCAGAAATATTTAGAGGAACCCTAAGCTGTATGCCAGAGTTCAGCTATTTTGGATGAGACAAAGTTTGGTTTCATTCTTTTTTAATAGTGGGATCATCTTAAAAGAAGAAGGCTACTATAATTTTGGAGGGAATAAACATAAATCCGAGTTTGCAAAGTTGAAGTAACTGGAAATGTTCTCATGTTTCTCTGGGTATGTTTTTAGAATTAGTTTATTCTGCTCTTGCAAAAATACCATTCTTATCTACATAGAGCAAAGGAATATAGGCTACTGATAACTGGGCATTTTAAAAGCGACTGCTTAGAGATCTTACCTTCACCAAAATTCTAGCACTTAAGATATCACATTTGATAGTAGGATTAGTGAATAAAACTAGAATGATGATACAGATTTTGAGGAAGGAGTGATCCTGTTCCCTATTTATAATATAATTATTTGCCTGATGTCTGTGAATTACCTCTGGGTATCAAAAAATAAATGATGATGTGCCATCTATGGACATAAGGGCATTTGATATAATCTTATTTTGAAATATCTCTCTGCGTTTCAATTCGTTTGGTAGAAAGTCAACGATCTGGGAAACGCATCAACTTCAACACAGGTTCTTGTTGACTGCCAATACAGGTTCTTTCACATTACTTTGGCAAAGCAAAAAAAAAAAAAAATCGTATTTCCTATTTGGTTACCAGAATATATAAATTTATCAACATTTCCATAATCTGATAAAAATAGACTATAATCAAATGAACTTTGAAGCTGGGTTTCTTTGGGACACGGTATCTGAGACAGAGGTTTATATACAGGAGATTAATTAGGAATTGCTCTTTTGATAAACACTGTTGAGGAGTGAAGGAAGCAGGATTGGCAGAACAATAATTTGAATTAAGATTTGATTATAACAGAGGCCTCGGTTGATCAAACTCAGAGCTCTGGCATGGGGATAACCCTACAGACTTATCCTGTATTGAAGCCAGGCAACTTGTCTTTCCTTGCATTGGCCAGGCATTGAACACTGGCTTCTTGGGAAAAAGAATATAATCTTAGGCAAGAAAACTTTTTTAGATGAGAGTAATTCTTACAGAGGGACTCAGGAGATAGATGTGAGCTTCCAACAGTGCAAAAACCTGAAAGAAATGAATGATTTATTCTGGTAGCAGGGACCTCTAGGAAGCCCTATGAGCATAGACCACTTCTTGTGTGCCTTAGAGCTGCTTGTTTGCATAATGTGATAAGAAAACACATTTTAAGTAATTTTAGCCAGCAGTTATTCCTGGAATCCTTACAAGCAGATGTTTACAAGTATGCATTAAAGTTCTCATCGCTATACCTTGTTGATATTCCCTCAGTTACATGATCATAACTGAAACTGATACTTACGTTATCTCGAATCTACTACCAAGTCTAGATTTGTCTTGTGTTTGACTTGTATTTCTAGTGGTTTCAGAGATTTACCTGATGTCTTGACTAAGAACCTTATCCCTGAGTGGTCTTAACTCCTGGTCCACAAGCACTTCTCAGATGATAGTAGTGAACTTTCCCACTTACTTTCATTATTTGGCAAAGAATAGACACACAAATGAGTTAACCTGTTTCCTGAATACATAATACTAGCTCTACTATCTCCTGATTATTTAAATTCATTGCCTCTAAAAAGAAAGTGACTTGTTTCCTTGCCAGTGGTTCTCCTGCAATGGAGAGCCTGAAATGAATGAGTGGCAGCCATAGGTTTCAGTTGAATTGGACTCTCGTTATTTCCCTAATAGAAGCATTTTCCTTCTGAGAACCGAGACTCCAAAATATAACCAACAGTTGTATAGATAGGAAAGGCAAAAATCTCCAAGTGTGTCTCTGGGAATGCTGATAAGTGACACTATTCCTATTTATGTGCCTTGGATTGTGTTTTACTTAATAAGGACACGGGGCTTCATAATACTCACTGATGTAGAATGCATACTTTATCTTGGCGTATATTGTGCATCACCACAAGGCATCATATCCAAATGGCACTTCAACTTCACCTTAAAAAGGCCATTCTTTTGCTCTATTAAGCCAGCACCTTCTGTGTACTGAATAGTGCAATAATATGATAGGACTCTTGGATCTTAGATAATGAGTTGGAAAATTACTGATATAAAATTGGTCCCTTAATCCAATTCAGTATTTTCCAGCATCCTGTGTTGGTGAATGAAACACTCTGTAATTCCTAAATATGGTATGGCCAAGAAATTATGTGTAGGAAGGGCAATCTCATACTTCATATATGTTGATTCTAGCCAAGATAAATTGCCACACCTTTTGGGATTGAAGGAGTCCAGTGTAATGAATCCAATGTAATGATTGAAGGAGTCCAATGTGATAATCAATGTTGTTGATTAACCAACCAACCAAGTGGCTGGTTAATCCCCTTAAAAGACAGTGACATTTTAAGAGTTCATAATTCGTCCCTGTTGGTTGCAGTTACAGTAGCTAAATTACCCTTCACACTTCATGTTCACCGTTATAGTTCTTTTCACATGCCTCCTACTCATGGTCTCCTATTCTATATCATTTCAGACCTATTCTAGTCCAGTTAAGCCATTCATACTAATGTGTGTTTGTATGTGTGTGCATGTCATATTTTCTTAGGCTTATTCTTTCTCACAGAGTGAAGGTCCAGATTTAATGCAAAAACTAACCATGAGGAAAGTTCTCCCTCTCCACTGCTGTAGTATACCCCAAATGCATTTTCAGCTCACACTGACATACTAAGTGAAATCACATACCATGTCAAGACAATCCATCTGTAAAAACAAGCATTGTATTTCTTCTTCATCTGTTGGTTATATTGGAACCACCTTAAAGGGACACAGTGTGAGCTCATGAAGAGGCATGGTACAACCATGATAGAAAACACAGGGACAGGCTACCTGCTTACACAATTTACTTTCATCCTCCAATCTGGCATGTGAACTTGGTTTACCACTTTTACTTCTCTATGAAATCGTACCTACCCAGCTAGTTTTACGAATTAGTGAGTGTAGCATAACTTAGCTCATGGCTGACATTTCTGGCTACCATGTAACTTGATGTTTTTTGGTCAGGCACTTCATCTCTACCTGGATTCACTATCATGCCAGGAACTATTTTTCAAAGGGTGAATATTTTCCTCTGTAGATGGCATAATTTCATCAATGATCTATAAGGTTGCCTTATGATTCTCCCAAGGGGGTTTGCTATAAACTCCACACAATGTCTTTCCGTAACACTAACAAGTCTAACACCATAGGGTCTGCTAAATCCTACAGTATAAAAATAAAAAAAAGTAGGATGGACTCACATTACATTTTAGAACTTCTTTAGCATCCTTTTCTGCTCTGTTGCACACCAAGAGCTGTTAGTCTTTTATATCACATAGTATATCACTTAAAACATCATTACCAATTGTGGAACATGTCTCCTTCCAGTAATTGTTGGCTAAGATCTGCAATTCACTTATGACATATTCTGTACCTTTATTAAAAATGTCCATTCATTTCCATACCAGATAATATTGTGAATTAACACTTGTAGTAGGCTAAATAATGGCCACCCCAAATATTTGAGACATAAAAATGTTATAAGGCAAAAATAATGGCCACGCCCTAATACTTGACACGTAAAAATGTTACGAGGCAAAAGGGTCTTTCAGATGTGTTAAGAATCTTGAGATGGGAAGATTATCCTTAATTACTAGGGTGAGCCTGAATACAATTACATGCTCCACTATAAAAGGAAGGGAGAGGGAGTTTTAACACAGGCAAAAAAGGAGAATGCAAGGTAAAGATGGAGGCAGAAGTCGGAATGATAAAACCACAAGCCAAGATATGCCATTAATGACAAGAAATCCTGACAGCACTTTGATTTGGGATCACTCATACTGACTTCAGACTTTTAGCCTCCAAAACTATAACATAATAAATTTCTGTTGTTTTAAGCCATCAGCTTTGTGCTAACTAGTTAAAGCAGCCACTGGAAACTAATAGAATGTTAATCATTAAAACTGCACTCAGGAAAAGGTGTAGGGTTAGATGATAAAGGGAGCATGTGTTTTCAAGAACGATAACTGTGTTTTCTTCCATAGCTGAGTTTTCTGCTTTAACACAGAGGATTGGGACATTCTGCAGGTACAAAGGTGCCAAGAGTCTCAGATTTGATGACTTCTGAATACATTGACAAAAATAACTCTATATGAAGTCTCAGAGTACCAATTCTTTCTATCAGGTCCCTGACCTTAGTGTAACATATTGCTGGCATTGAGAATACAGCCTTCTCTGGAGCTCTCCTTCTCTCATAATTAAGACTTAGCCCTGTTCCTGAGCTTTTCCTATGTTCCAGCTGCAGGAAATGAGTCTCTTTACATGCTGCCAAGGAGGCCATCTGGCTTTCACGCTTAGGTTTTAATTGGAGATTAATTATCCCCAGCCTTTCTGAAGCATTGAAGAAACTCAGCAACATCCAATGGATTTTATAAAGTTAATATTACTAATTCCTATGGAACCCTCAAAATCCCGAGTCACTATACATTCTAGTACATCCCTTTCCACTGGTATTTCTTCTCAGTTAAATGCCAATGGAAGTTCAATGATTATACCACTACCACAAGCCATGAGCTATTAGTGATCTAACTACCACTAATAGTAGATTCTTCACAGCCAACCAGCTAGCAAGCCATCCAACTCCAAACTCACATTTTAGAGTTGGCTACTTTGGTTGACTCCTGGCTTCAAATGTTTATGGTCAAGTTTCCAAGGAAGACAACTCTGAGACACGTATTTAAATACAGAACTCTTTTTTGTTTATTATTATTATTATTTTTTTGGTCTTGTTTTGTTTTGTTTTGTGGGGAGGAAAGTCATCCTAGTCCTTAATAGTATTAGCCAAGGCTCCTCTCAGCTGCTCTCCTGCCCTGCCCTGCCCTGCCCTGCCCTCTACAGGTCTCTTTTGGAAGGACTCCCCTGTCCACCAGTAGAGGACGCCTATGTGACATGAAGGCTTCTGGGAAATGTAGTCCATGGTCCTAAAGGGCCTGCTTTGAGTCCCAGGAGCTCCTCCCATAGCTGCAGGATTGGCTCAAACTGTTTAAGCCTATTATTTACAACAGTTCTGGGGCCATTCTATCTTGGTTCTGCAATTAGCCCTATCCAGAACACTTTGCAAGGCTTAAGAGCCCACGGTTGTTCATAACTTCCCCTTCCTCTAAGGCCTCCAGTTTCTTTTCCATATTTTTAAATAAATTATGTACTTTGATCAAAATAGTGTTTTTCTATATTACAATAGATTAATTTTATTCATATATTTTATTTGCTGTTCTATTTAATTTTTGTTTTAACTACATGAGAAATTAAATTATTTTAATGGCTCTTTTAAAAAGCAAGCATATTTAACTTTTAACACTCAGTTACTACATATATATATTTTTTAATAGACAATATTACCTGAAATATATGTTTATTTTCTTCCTTTATAATATATATATTTTATATCTTATTTATATGTTATTTATTTGTTATTAATATTTCTTTATTATGTTGGTTAAGAATTCAAAAACATTGAAGACATGGTGTTAATATGTGTATCCTGGTTCTTGAATTTGCTATAAATAACAATTATCAGATTAAGGATGATCCTTTAGTTTTCTATGAAGCATTTTTAATCTCAAATGGATCTTTTCTTTTAAAATATTTTTAATCAAATACTTTATATATTACGCTATTGTGAATTACTCTATTTAGTCACATAGTCTTAGGAATATGCTAATGCCATAAATTTTATACCCATGATTTTTATCAAATAGCTTTTAACATATTGTTATAGCTGTGGATTATGTTAACATGCTTTTTTTTTATATTTGAGATTGCACAAATACTGGATTTCCCAATCAGACTCTCATGAATCAGAGATCTCAGTCAGTACCAAAGCTTAGCAAATAAGCACCAGGTGAAACATGGAGAGGGCCAGGACTTACAGCATGACTCCATAGGTTTTTTTTTTTTCTTTCCTAATGTGAAGTACATTGGCCTAGAATAAAATATGAATTTCTAAGTAAGGTGGGCTGTAACAACACTGGCACAGAAGGCAGGTCATGAAACATCAATTTATACTCAGTTATTGGCTTACATGTCATTTTCCACAAAATCATGCCTCTTAAATTCATATATTCTAGATGTATTAACTATAAGCAATCCTTGACAAATATGTACATCCTGCTAAAAGCAAATTATTCACTTTTTTTTTCCATTTCGCCAAAACATTTTTCTAGTAAAAGAGTGAAAAGATTGCCGATCTGCTACTAAACCCATAGTTAAATTCATATCCCTGTTGCAAATTATCATGCATAAAGTAAATACAATACCAACAAGAAATTTAAACACAGTTTTCACAAGTGAATCATCATATACTAGCCACCCAGGTTAAGAAATAGAACATTAACTATAACTTAGAAGGGCTCCTTTCTAATAACAATCCTAGTGGTCACTGAGAGGCAATATCTAATTTAATTTTTATGATAGAACTGTTTTCCTTTATAAAATTATCAGCTGGGCCTGACTTCCTAAATAATAGAGTTTTATTCTTCGTGGTATTAAAATTTATTTATATGGATGTATATAAAACATTTAAATTGATTTTCATCAAATAATATGAAATTATATGTTATTTTATGTTTTTCATTCTTGTACCTCATATTTTATATTATTTCAGGCTGTTACATGTATTTGTGTTTACTTATATCCCCTAATGAGTAGTATTCCTTTCTATAATTCTTCCAAAATTTATTTAACCATGTGAATAGGCCTTTGTGGTACCTCCTAGGATGGTTTAATATGGGGAAAAACAGATTGTATCTTATGTAGAAGCATGCATGGGCATGTTTTTCAAAAAATATTGTAAGGCATATGCCTCTTGTTTCACATGTACTAGAAAATGCTAAAGTAATTTTTAAAATTTCATATCTCTTCCATAGGGGACTATGGAAGTTCCACTGTTCTATTTCTTAAAAGGTAAACAATCAACAACACTCAAAAGAAAACACTCGTTGCCAGTCGTTAGGAACTTTAGTCATCCTGAGCTGTACAATGGCATCATATTGTGTACTAACTTAAATTTATTTGATTTATACATTTGAGCACATTATCTTATAGTTACTGTCTATTTGGATATCTGCTTTTTTTCTGGAGGCCCTGTTCTGGTATCTAATTTTTCTATGACTTTTTTCTTTTTTAAAAAAATATTTACTTTAAGTTCTGGGATACATGTGCAGAGCGTGCATGTTTGTTACATAGGCATACAAGTGACATAGTGGTTTTCTGCACCTACCAACTTTAAATTTTCTTTCTTTTCTACTAATTTGTTGAGTTATTTAAGTATTCTGGATAGGAACCCTTTTGTTATACTTCTTATATATCTCTCACATTTATGAATTACATTTTCAATCTCTTAGCAACTCTTAAAAGTCATGAAGGTATAAACTTCTATTTTCATGTATAAAGAGTGTTGAATCTTCCCTATTTACATCTACAAATTGAATGGAAACTGATGTTGGGCTATGATATTTGACAGGCATCAAGACTTTTCTTTCAACACGGTTACAGAGCAAACGAGTAACAGGTATTGAAAAGATGACACTAGCCCCACTTCCCTGAAGTGCCACCTTTATTGTAAATCATGTGCCCATATGGGCTCCTGTCTACTTCTGTGTTCTTTTCTCAGTTGTATTGATCCTTGTACAAATATCATTGTACAGATATCAAAAATATAATCCTTTCTTAATCATTCTGGCTTTACTATTACTCCTAGTATCTGACAGAGTACTACTTCTTAAATTTGGTGTGTATATATTTCACCTGGAGTTCTTGCTAAAATGAAGATTCTGATTAACTGTAGGTGGAGTCTGAAGTTCTGCATTTCTAAAAAGCTCCTAGGAGATGCTGATGCTGCAAAATTGTGGACCACACTTTGAGTGATGAGGCAATGAAGTCAGTCCTCCAAAGATGTTCTTTTTCTTTTAGTTTGCATTAATTATTCTTGCTTTTTTGCATTTCAATTTAAATATTGTTATCAGTTCATCAAGTTTTGGCCCCTAAAAAGCTACAGCCAAGTAGCAGTGGCAGCAACAAAAGCAATAACAAACTTCCACTGGAACTTTTATTTGAATGTAATTGCATCAATAAATTAATTACAGAAAATTGACAGTTATGAATTACCGAGTTTTCGAAATAATGGACACAATTCATATCAACAATAATTCACTTATGTTACTAAGTGTTTCCCATGTAACAATTTTACAATTAATGAGATTTTTTTTCTAGATTTTTGTGTTATTTACATGGCATACTTCTTAAATTTTCTGTTTGGTACTGGTATACTCTCAAGTATTTTTTTATGTTGTTTCCACTGTTCTTTCTGATATGCTACCCAAGAGCATTAAAACTATTAAATAAAAACATTAAACAGTGTAAAACTGTGTACAGTTTATTGATTTTACTGGCTTATTTTATACTTGTTCATATATCAGAAAAAATTCTTTCTCAATAGCAAGGGGTCTATTGATAAGGAGTTAACAGCCTTTAGGCAGTAGACTCTTCATTTCAACTTGAATCATAGAGGCTAAGTCTTTTCTTGTCATCATCTGCTTAGTTTGTGAAATAGATAAATGCTAGTTGCATTAATGTTTAAAGGAAAAAATATTTAATTAAATATTCTATCTTTGAATACTTATACAAAATAATATAGTTTGTAATAACAGTTAAATATTAGATGTATATTATTATTGAATTATTTAATTTCAATTGATATAAAGATACAATAACTTGCAAATGATAACAGCAGAGATACTTAACCCAATAGTCTTTAACAGCTCCTTTATTTTTGACTCATTTTGAGGTATAAATTGAAAATTGTTGTAATAGTAAAAATTGTCTTTGAAAACAAGACTTCTTCAGCTTTTATTAGAAGCCCTCGGATAATAAGTGACTTTTGAAACGGTATATGTTTCCCACATTTTAGAAATTATTAAGGCAATTTCTTTAGATGATACTAAAATAACTTTAGAAAATAATGTGAAAATGGTGAAAGTACATCCAATACTTTTATTGTTACCTGAAGCTATTCTATGAATATATGAATTCTCATTATTTTCAGTGTTCTGTGATTAGAGAGGAAAAATGGCTTAAGGTTAGAGGCTGCATATGGCTTCATAATATTTAGTTGCCAATGACATACATTGAGAAAAAAGGATCAGACTAACTTGAAATAAATTGTAATGTTATTATTATAAGGAATTACATCTCTTAATTTCCCACATTTTATTTTTATAATAGGCTAGATTTCAGCCTCAAAGAGTTTTCATTCTCAAAGTTACTTATACATTACCTAACCTTCAGTTACACTTAACCCTTAATATCACATCTGTATTAATCTTACTTGGAAATAATTATATTATTTTATCAATTGAATATAAATTAAAATACATGTTAAAACAAAAGCTGAGCATGGTTTTATTTTATAGCTAAAAATATAATTTAAGTATCTACTATTTAATTTTTTAACCTAAACAAATTTTCAATTAGTATGTCTACTATACGAAATTGAGTTTTTATCTTATGGAGTCTTTTGATGGGCAAATGTTTTTAATTTTGATGAGTTTCAACTTATCAATTTCTTTCTTTTATGGTTGCTTTTTCAGTCTCCCTAAGAAAATTTCCTACCAATGGTTACAAAGAAAACTTCTTTAAGACTGTATAGGTTTCTTTTAAAGCATCTTTCAATTTATTTTTGATTTTCAACCTGAATATAAATGTTAAGATGGGCCAGGTGCACAGCCTCACACCTGTAATCCCAGCACTTTGGGAGGTTGATGCAGGAAGATCACTTGAGCCCAGGAGTTCAAGACCAGAAAGGGCAACATAGTGAGACCCTGTCTCCACACACACACAAACAAAATGAAAGTAACTGAGGTAAGAGGATCACTTGAGCATGGGAGGTAGAGGCTCCTGTGAGCCAGCCATGATTGAGCTGTTGCACTCAGAAAGAAAGAAAGAGAGAGAGAGAGAGAGAGAGAAAGAAAGAAAGAGAGAGGAAGGAAGTAAGGAAGGAAGGAAGGAAGGAAGGAAAGAAGGAGAAAGAAGGAAACAAGGAAGGAAAGAAAAAGAAAGAAATACTTGATTTACTACATAAATCAAGAAATATTTCTTTCTCATGGTAGAAAAACTACCATTGAGTACCATCCTTACTACCTGGGTGGCAGGATCTGTGTTCCAAATCTCAGCATTATGCAATATGCTTACATAACAACCCTGCACATGTATACCTTATATCTAAAATAAAAGTTGAAATTGTAAAATGTAATAAAAGTTAAAAAGTTACAAACTCTTATCACAATATCTATAAAGGGTCAAAATTGTTTTTAAAATTTCAACCAACATTTCTTTTACTAAATATGTTGCTTTTTTACACTCCCAAGAGAAAAATGAGAACAATACTATTGACCCTTTGTAGTAAATAAAAATAGGAACTTTTTCAAAAATTCAAATTAAAATCTCAACTAATTTACTTTGTGTGATTAATTGACTCCCTTCTTTTCTGACTTTCGAGTAATACCAGGGCAGCATTCGATTAAAAACTAAAAATAAAATCATATGGAATAAGAAAAAGGCACAGGCAAGTATATTCTGCTGTGCAATATGACAAATTGAAAGTAACTGACCCTGCCCCTGTAGCCTATGTGAGTCAGAAGTAATTGAATGGAGTTGGTATTAAAAAAAAAAAAGTGTCAGTTATTCAATTTTTCAACTCCCCAGAAATGTCTGTGGTATTGACTGCTAAATCCAGGCCACATCTGTTCTCAGCAGCGTTACAATAACTAGTTCGGTTGTAAAGACA
Organism: Cacajao melanocephalus; assembly: GCA_963573385.1. Lineage (NCBI taxonomy): Eukaryota > Metazoa > Chordata > Mammalia > Primates > Pitheciidae > Cacajao > Cacajao melanocephalus. The sequence continues at coordinate 23,538 of CAUYLG010018221.1, forward strand.
GCTTTTCATTAGTCAGAACATTCCACAATAGCCAGGGTGTTTTCACCCTGGATTTGAGGTAAGTAAAGCAGTAGCTTGAAGAGAGACACACTGATTTAGACATTTTGCAGTGATAGCAATATGTTGTCTCAAAAACATTAAGGGAAAAAATAAATAATAAATATATTTTGTTAATTATAAAAGTCACTGTACTCACAATTTACTACTCTAAATTGTGAATGAATAGTAAAAGAAACTCAAATTCGACAGTCTCAAAAGATACTCTAAGCAAATTATATCTGATTTTCTTAAGAGTAAATCCTTGAAAGTCAAGATATCTGCCATTTTAATATAAGAATGATCATTTTTATTCTCCTAAATTCTGTGGGTTCAAGCACCATAAGGCCTTTTTGCTGATTTTGGTCAAAAACCTAAAAGACAAAATGGATAAAGTTTTACATATCTCTTGTCTAAAGAAGAAAAATGGGAAGTGTATCATCCATATTGGCCTGTTTAGTGATGGACAATATCTTCCAAATAAGCAAACACAACAAATAGTTTGCCCTATTTCATGGAAATCTGATTTTTTTACCCTTGTGAACATTTTATCAAATGCATATTCTAAGTGTTGATATTATAGTCAATGCTTAACTAAAAATAATGTTTTCTATATCTATAATTAGCACTGTTAAAAAATCAAAAGACTGATTTAGAGTGTGCCTATACAGAACCGAGTTGTGTGACATCGACAAGCACTACATCCGGAATTAACTTAGTATATGCTTGTGTGTATATTTGTTTGTATTTTTTCTTATTTATTATTCTTTCTTTGTATATTAAGTCATTTTTAATGTAATTTGTACAGCAGAGAAGAATTTGAGTCATTTTGGAGTATATATAAAATATGCAGGGCTTTATCATCCATTACCATGAGACATGTTTGAAAAAAAATATATGCTTCACTGGTTATTCCACTTCATTTCTTTATTAAAAAAAAAGCACTCTCAGTATTTTAAATTTAAAATTATTATACATATTCAAAAAATCATTTATTGAAGATGTATGTGCATGTGAAAGAATTAAGCACAAGAGATAAAACGTAATTATTGCTAGGCTTATGTTGTCAAAACTGTTAAGAGAACAGATTTTATAAAAATAACTACAAAACTAATGTAATAACAGATAAAACAGATTAATTAATATAAATGCATGGTAACAAAATAAATGTCTAATCTTTCCTAATTAAGGTGGAGATGTATTTATAGAGCAAGAAATAATGGAGAATAAATAATTACTATTGTTGTATTTTATAAGTAGAGTTTTGCCATTTAGTAATAGCAAACAAGACCATTTGGGGAGCCTAAGATAAAATATGTGTCAAGCTACAGTTTAAGAATGGGCATTGGGTATATTGGAAACAAGATGTCATGAGGTTCTCAATTCACATAGAATGGAGATTCAAATCTACAGTAAGTAATTGCAAAGAATCTGTGAAAGGTTTACATACAAATAAGTCTAAGGGAAGCAAGTAGGCACATATTAACTCCAGGAAAACCATAAAGCTAAACAAAAGTTAGCCTAGATGTGTGAAATTTAGTCTTTTTTCCTTTTGTTTATATCTGATAATTTCTATCTAATATATATTTTTAATATAACTGCTCCTTTTGTGTTATTCAGCATTTTTAATTTAAGGTATAATTATCAATTAATCACATTACTTATTTGTTTCAGAATGTAGTTTAGTATTTCTTGATATATTCTTTGTGCCTCCATATATCAAATTTGGAAAATAGTCTGTAGATTATATATGCACATTGTTTTGTTAGGTTTATCAATTGAAATATAATTGATATAACTAAAGTTGACATATTTGAGATATGTTATTTTCAGTGTTTATTTATTTATTTATTTATGAGACAGAGTCTAGCTTTGTCACCAGGTGCTGGGCTGGAGCCCAGTGGTGCAACCTTGGCTCACTGCAATCTCCACCTCCCGGGTTCAAGCAATTCTCCTTCCTCAGCCTCCCGAGTAGCTAGGACTATAGGCATGCACCACCACGCCCAGCTAATTTTTATATCTTAGTAGAGACGGGTTTTCACCATATTGGCCAGGATGGTCTCACTCTCTTGACCTCGTGATCCACCCGCCTTGGCCTCCCAAAGTGCTGGGATTACAGGTGTGAGCCACCACGCCTGGCTGGTGTTTTTATATCTGCATACTATTATGATTGGTACATAGATAATTAAAATAAAATGTCTTAGGCACCTATTAAATAAACGTTATGTATTTTAATAATTTAGATTCTACATGTTTATATTGTGCCTTCTGTATCTCTCAATGACAGTAGTAATAGAAAAAACAATAGTACTCATTATAAGAAATAATTTAAAAATTAATGTTGGAAATAGATCTATGTAATAAACTCATTTGATGCTCAAAACAATAAGCACTATAATTTTTTCCCTTTAACAGATGAAGAAACAAAGCAACATAAAGTTTAAGTAACATTATTATAAAGTTTTACAGATAAGTTTCAGACAATCCAAGTAATTTCTTTCTGCAGTTCATGTCTTTAAGCACTTTTAAAATGTATTTTAGCTTGTAAAGCACAGTTTAGCTCTCTATATTGACCACTTTATTTGTGCTTAGACAGGTTGTGGCATACATTTTCTACTATATTGTAAAAAATAAATTACTAATTATAGTTTAAGATTATCTAAAAGTAGTAGCATTATAATTCGTTTAATTTTATTAATATCAATCTTTTTAAAATTTAGAATATAATGCTATTAAACAAAGTATGTATTTTTGACCTTCACATAAAAATAATCCTCAGCATTTGCTGTTAAGAAAGCCTATACGCTGCAAATATAAAAACTGTGTTTGTGTTTAACAGGACAGCTTTATTGAAATATAATTTACAAACAGTACATTCTCACTCACTGTGGTTGACAGATTTTTCAAAACTGGTCTTTAAGTAAAAAGACATAAAAGGAAACCAATTTGGGTATTTACCATAGGCTAATTGACGTAAGGCAGAATTAAATTCCTAAGGCATACTTCTGGTCAAAAAAAACATCATCACACTTCTAAACAAAGACTGAAATACTACTAATATCAAACACTGAAATATGAATTGCACATATATTTAAGAAAAATGAATGAACACAAGACAATTATGTACCCAGTTATTCCAGTTCAGGTTCTAGGGTGGCCAGAGCCTACCTCTGCAGCTTAGAATATTATGTGAGAATCCACTCCAACAGAATGCCATTCCACCTGAAGGTGCCCTCACAAACATATCCACACTCACCATACTGGGACTGTTTAGACATGCCAATTAACCAAATGTGCACATCTTGAGATGTGGAAGGAAACTGGAGTTTTCAAAGAAAACCCGCAGAGGCATGGGAGGACTTGCAAACTCCACACAGTGTCCCCAGTGAGAATCAATAGTGTTATTAGAGGACCTGCTGTATATTCACTCACTCAAAATGTACAATTCAATGTTTTTCATTATATCCACAGATATGTGCAACTATCACCACAATCAATCCTGGGACATCTTCACTGTCTTATACACAGACTCTATGCATATTAATTGGCAGAGGCAACCTTCTTCCCGAAACCCCTCTGACCCTAGGCAACCACGATTCTATTTTCTGTGTCTATAAATTTGCATGTTATGTGCATTTCATATAAATGTAATCCTACAGTATGTGGTCTTTGTGACTGGTTTCTTTCACTTAGCACAATGTTTTCAAGGTTAATTCAGGAAGCAGAATATATCAGTTCTTTATTTCAATTGCAGAATAATTTTTCATTTTATGGATCCACAACATTTTATTTTTATATTCATCACCTAATAAATATTTGACTTATTATCGATTTTTTCTATTATAAATAATACTGCTGTAAATATCCTTGCACATGTTTTTGTGTGAACATATGCTTTCATTTCTCTTGTGTTGATACTAATGAGTGGAATTGGTGGATTATAAGGTAATTCAAAGTTTAAAATTGTAAGAACATGTAAGACTCTTTTCCTAAAGTGCTGTACCATTTTGCATTCCTCATAGGACTTTATGAAAGTTCCAAATTTAAACATCTTTTAAACTGCTTATTTTCCATCTTTTAAAATTATAGTTATTCTTTTCTTTTGAGATAAGTTTCTGTCACCCAGGGTAGTGTGTGCAGTGGTTTAATCCTAGCTCACTGCAGCCTCAGATTCAAGGGATAAAGCGAGTTTCCCACCTCAGCTTCCCAAGTAGCTAGGACTACAAGCAGGTGCAGGCCATTATGCTAGGCTAATTTCTAATTTTCATTATTTGTCTTTTTTAAATACAAGATAGCACTATGTTGCCCAAGCTGGTCTCAGACTCCTCATCTCAAGTGATTCTCCAACCTCAGCCTCACAAAGTGCTATGATTATAGGCATGAACAACTGCACCTGGCCAATTACAGTCCTTATATTGGCGGCAATATATGCTGACATCATATTTGTATAACCTTCTGGACTATAAGCCAATTAATCCTCTGTGCATTATACATTACCTAACCTCATGTATTTCTTTATAGCAATGTATGAATGGCCTAACACAATACCATTACTGTGGATCTTCACTGCTGTGTTTTAAACCTTCATATTCAAATACAGTATCTTTAAATTGAAGCCTTATAAAATTTCTAACCAGTTAGCAACCAGTAGCTTCTATATTTAAAGGCAGAGCTATAGTTGTATAAATGTTTATTTGCTATATATAGGTAAAGCTACAGTTGTATAAATGTTTATTTGATGTTAGGAATTTCACATTTATATATTGATGTATGTATGTATGTATTTTATTTATTTAGTTTTGAGATGGAGTCTCTCTTTGTTGCCCACACTGGAGTGGAGTGGTGCAATCTCAGCTCACTGCAACCTCCAACTCCCAGATTCAAGTGATTTTCTGCTTCAAGTGATTCTTATGCTTCAAGTGATTCTTCTCCTGAGTAGCTGGGACTACAGGTGCCTGCCAGCACGCCTGGCTAATTTTTGTGTTTTTAGTAGAGAGAGGGTTTCACCATGTCAAACAGGCTGGTCTCGAACTCTTGACCTCAAGTAACCCACTTGCCTTGGCCTCCAAAAGTGCCGGGATTACAGGTGTGAGTTACCATGCAGAACTCACATTTATGTGATATTATTCGTTTTTTAATATTTGATATCAGTTTCCTTACAATTACTTGTTTAAAAATTAACTAGTTCAGTATTATACACTTACCATATATACATTTTAAAGCAATAAAATAGAGGCCAAAATGTTTTGGATATAAAAGGCAGTATAAATGTATGGAATAAAATAATGATGAGGAAAGAATGAGAAACGGCATAATAATCAAATGGAGATAACAGATTTTTTTGTTTTGTTTTGTTTTTGTTGTTGTTGTTGGTTGGTTGGTTTCTTTAGATGGAGTCTTGCTCTGTCACTTAGACTAGAGAAAACACAATCCAAGGAATGGGAAAGAATAACTGCAAACTATATGTCTAATAAGGGGTTAATTTCCAAAATAAAGAATTCATACAAATTAATTAATTAATAACTTGATTTAAAATGGGCAAAAACTTGAATGGACATTTCTCAAAAGAAGATATACAAATAGCCAACAGGTATATGAAAAAATACTCACCATAATTAACTATCAGTAAAACACAAATTAAAACCAAAATGAGATTCACTTCAAACCTAGAGTGACTATCAGGAAAACAAAAGATTGTAAGTTTTGGTGAGGATGTGGCGAAGAAAATACCTGCACACTATTGGGGGGAATGTAAATTAGTACAGCCACTATTGAAACAGTGTGGAGATGTCCCAAAAAATTAGAAATAAAACTATCATATGACCACACAATCCCATCACTGGGAATACATTCAAAATAGTCATTTTGAGAGATAGATATCTGTACTCCCATATTTTTTGCAGCATTATTGACAGTAGCCAAGATATGAAATCAAACTAAGTGTCCATCAATGGATGAATTAAAAAAAGTGTGTATACACGCACACACAAATCAGTGATAAAAATATTGGCTAGATTTAGTCATTCCATAATGTATATACACTTCCAAACATCATGTTGTACATGATACATGTAATTTTATAAATTCACTAATAACAGGCACACACACATGCATGCACACACTCACATGTACACAAACAAAGACACAAAGAAAGTTTGGGAGGCATTGTCTATGCCCTTGATTGTGGTGTCAGCATACATCCACACTCATCAAATAGTACAAATTAACTGTGTGCAGATCTTTTTCTGTCAATTACACTTCGAGAACGCTGATTAAAAAAAAAGATGGAAATTCTTACTACTTGAAAAGATTCGTTAGGAAGAGAGACATATGTTTCTATGACTATTCTACAACTGTTTTCTTCATAACCTATTGGGCTTAATTATTAGGACTATGATCTTCCAAAAATCAGGTCATCCCTTTTGTTATAAGTGATTAAAAGTTTGTCACACAAGTTTTTCTGAGACAACTACTGTCAAACCAACCCTTTCTCCTTTGGGACCACTGGAAAATGGTTAATATTTTGTTACCTGAGGCTGTGAAATAGATCCGAATAATATTCTAATTTACTTTTATGCCAAACCTACTCTGCTACAAGGCTAACAACCTATTTTCTATTTAATTATACATCCAAAACTAAGGCAGATTACATAACATAGCCTATCAGGAGTTATTCAATGAGTTTAAATTCCATTAAGAAATCTAATAATAAAATTCATAAAGACATTTTAAAAAATGCCAACATCATAGACATATTATAAATTTGAATATAAACCCCTGAGTGGTATGAACTTTCCAGGGAAATATCAAAGTTCAAAGATTAAATCCTCCCACTAGTTAAATTTCAAAATAATTCAAGTTTCAAATAAAAAATATCCTGACTTAGTATGCTGAAAATCCAAAGGAGTTAAAATATGACCCAACATTAAATTATTCTTTATCTTAGCCCAAATGGTTCTCCAAGGGTAGGTGGTGGTAGAATTCTGTCAGCTTGCATTCTGAAGTTGCATGTCTCTGCAAAAGGCCATAAAGTCTAGTATTTTGCTGAAGTTATGCAGCTAGTATTTGCTTGCTTGATACTATAGCAGTCTACTGAAGTTATCTATAAATTTTCCAATCCTGACCATGCAATCCTGCATTTCTACAAATGCCAGTATCTGTATTCATAGTGACTCACTGATGGATAATCCCACTACAAACAGGAGTCAAAATGTCATGTAGTTTCTTCTTTGGTTAGAGCAGTTTAAAATCATCTAACTACTGAAATAGCCTGTCCAGCCACACCTTAGCCAGTAACAAAAGGACAAAATTTTTTTTAATTATTTTTTCATTTTTGAAAGAAAGAAAAAGAGAGGAAAGAAAGTGAGAGTGAAAGAAATAAAAAAAAAAAGAATGTAAGAGAGAGAGAGAAAGAGGAAGAGAAAGAGGGAGAGAGAACAGGATTCTTTTGAAATTGTCTGCATATGAAAATCCAAGATGTCTGTACCCTAAATCATCACAAGATTTTGACATGTTATTTTGGTCTGTAATTACATTCCTTGCTTTACTTATTTCCATTTTTTTTAAAGTATTGCATGATCTCACTTATATCTGAAATCTTTTTTTAAAAATTTATTTATCTTACCTTAGGTACATACTATATCTAGCATTTCTCCCCATGTTATCCCTCCCCACCCCCTGCTGTCTCTCCCCTACCCTCCCCAACAATTGTTGAGGACTTTGTAGCAACCTAGACACAGTCCCCTCCTTAACCAAGGTGAGAAAAAATAAATACCTGATGATGATGTCAGTATTACTCTTGTTGCTAATAATACCTTAATCATTCATGTGGCTTTGCAGATCAAAATAGGTCTGCTAACGGAACTTAAGATTGGAAAGGGTTTATCCACCTAGACACAAGAGGCAATTTGGTGGCAGGGATCCCTGTATAGTCGAGAAGTGACTATGCTATGGAGGACAAGGGAAGACTATCTTTCAATAGAGACACAGACATAGCTTAGCTGAAGATATCCAGTTTATTTTCTTGACTTTTTACAAAAAGCAAATAATCTCACCTTCTCTTAACTAGATTAAGGAAAGCCATAGGACGAATAGTGGTGTTAGGCAGCAATACAAGTCAAATGTGTAAACTTTAGTAAAATGATGAAAATTATATCCTCTTAAAAAATTATAAACTAGAGTGTGCTAAAACTTTAGGTTTTATATTTTATTTAATGCAAAAGCAATTGTTAACTACATCAATTTTCTAAGTTTTAAAAGAAAATTTGTTAAACCTTAGGCTAATTTATTTCATTAACTATGTTTATAAATCAATACAAGTACTTGAAAAAAGTCAAGATTATATATTTAGTTTTACAAGTGGATCCCAACATAGAAACACTGATTAGTTTAATTTCTAGAAGGCAGAGCAGGGCTTGGCAAAATAGTGAATGTTGTTCACAACTTAAGTATAAATAATATATAAACATAATTTGATAATGAATGACTAACTCCACCTGGGAAGAAATGTTTAGTTGTTTACCTGCCTTTCAAAGCCTAAGGATTTTTATTGATATTTATGAAATCTTAAAAATTAATAGAAACCATTTTCCTTTTTATTTATGTTATAAAATAAATATATTGTTCTGTTTTAAATATCTAATTATATGACCAAATGATATGTTAGGTCTTCCTGAATAGTAGAACAGTTCATTTATATAGTTGGCCATTGGAACTGAAGTTAACTTCAGAAATCATCCAACCTAATCTTCTTAATTGGGATATGAGTGAAGTCTCACAGCAAAGTATGTGACAATATTTAGATAATATTCTGTTCTTTTGATTTCATTTCACTATCTTTTTTTTTGTATCAAATTACCTCTCACTTTTGAACTACTATTGCCATATTCAAGATAGTTTCAATTAGTTTTAGACAAATTACATTGAATGCTTTGTTTGTGCATACTGATATTCTCAAGTAGACTAAATCTAGGGACAACTCTGGAGTCCTTATGGGTATTAGGAGTTTGGCTGACAGCATACACTATCATACACATCAGTTATAGAAAATGCATTGAATCTTGTTACCTCTAAATGATGCAGCTCAGGAAATCATGATAGCCTAAGTCAATCAAGGCATTAATTTAATTTTAGCTTCAATGTAAATATAGTTAGTGTTGTCTTCAGAGGATAAAAAGACTGCAATCAATTCATTTCTTGACATAAAATAATATTTTATAAAACAAGATGTCATACTGATACAATAAATCTCATTTAAGACAGTATATGCAATTGAAAGTTAATGATGTGGCAACAGATAATACAAGCAAGCAAGTCCCAGATTATCATACAAACATGCAGAAGAATATGTACCATAACAGCTCTGGTCTAGATAAGGAATCAATATTCTTTTATTATTTCTATTTTTCAGACTTAGAGGCTGATAACTCTCTGCTTCATTACACTCATAATTACAATATTAGGAAGGAAACCTGATTTCTAAGACATTTTTATTAAATATGTCTACAATAAAATATGACTTCATTTTCATTGGTGTAATACACCACAACTTCAGGAACCAAAATGTATAAACGTGTGGCAGCATGTAATGGCTACTTTGTTAATTTATTCAAGCAACAATTATTTACTGAGTGCTGCATCAGTCAGTGTCCAGAAACAAGACAAGACAATAAGGAAACAAGAAACATTCTAGGTATTTTATACTGAAATACTGTGTACAGAGAACTGTGTACTTGACACAAGAGCTGAGAAGACCGATAGGAGATCATGAAGTCACATAAAGAATAGCAACTGGGAGGACAAATATCACACAGAGTAGGGCAGATATGGGGAAAAATCCATTTGAGAAGGCACTAGAGAATGAGGAATACCATGATTTCTTCTCTGTTCCTTCATTTCAGTCTTCCAACAGTGCTTCCCTTGGTTGAAACCACATGGTACCCATTGAGCAGAAGGACAAAGGAAATATAGTTTTCAGAACAGCAAGATATGAATTGGAATACAAATCGTGCAAACTGGCACATGTGTCAACTATGTACTAAGCATTCTTCTGAGAGGCAGGAAATCAGCAATAAATAAAATTGACCCAAATTCTTGTTCTCGAGGAGGTTTATAGGTAGTACTTAATATCTACATTACTCATAATTACTATAAATAGTCCAATATACTTTAAATACACAAGTCCATTAAGCTTCATAAAATATTTACAGGAGAGTGTCATTATAGCTCTCCTTTAGATAAGAAATAAAAAGACCAAGAGGTTAAATGGCCGAGGTCCCAGTGCTTTCAATGTCATAGCCAAGATTTAAACTGAGCATTCTGGCTCAGAGTACATTCTCTTTAATCCTGTTCCATTCTACATTTTCATATCTTATACTTTCTATCTTTTCATTATATCATAAATAATGATAATTACAATTATAACTTGAGAACATTTTTTTAAAGTTTTAAAATGTTTATATACAGATATATAGAATCTTGAATAGAAAGCATAAATTTGTCCTCTATTGCAAAAATATAAACACATTTTCCTTGCTTCTTGGACATAATCTTTCTTTGTATAATTCAAACATAACTGTATAGCCTGCATGATTAATGTTTCATAAATGCATAATACATTTTTTGAGATGAGAATATAAAACTTCTAGAGAGTGTTCTCAGGCCTCAGTTTTTAAGATTTTCAGTTGATTAGACAGAGAATCAGAACCAGAAAACAATATTGTAACTAAATTTCACATCGAGGTAGGGAACAGCATAAGGGCAGTTGGTATGTCTGAATATAACACGAATTTAGCTTACTTTACAATCTCCTCATGGCCATAGAAAATCACAGAAAGATACTAAAGATACTAGCAAGATTTTCTAAATAAATGAATGTGTTATCTCCAATACTTCCTACCAAGTAAGAGAAGAATGATTTCTGAGTCTATGTTCTGTTCCTATGTAAATATGAAAGCATTTTTATGGAGATTAGGTTAACTTCTTTCCCCCTTATGTTTTCAGCAGATCAGAGACATTTGTAGAAATATCACTTATTGTACAGTATTTTTTATAAGACAATAAAACACAAATGTCTCCTTATGAAAGTCTGAGGAACTATGATTGTAATTTTTGTCCTCTGTCTATAGTTCTTCTTATTTTTATATTTTCCCATTTTTATTTATTATTTTTAAGGAAGCAAGAATAACTGTGGCATGCCTCAAGTAGATGGAACATTTGGCTTTAAACTATACAGTTTCAGATTATAATAACTGACTATGCGATCTTTGATTTTTTTTAACTTCAAAAGAATTCCTGTAGCTTTAAACAATTGAAATGTGAACTGATGACTTTGTGGAATCCTTGCTGCCCTTTAAAAAATATGCATGAAATAAAAATTTCTGCCTAGTGCATAGAATACTGACATCATATAATTATAGCCATGATAGGCAACAGCCCTTTAGTCAGAATACTATTATAAAAGCCATACTTGTTCTAGAAGTAATTCATTCTGCATGAATTATAGTATATAATGGGAGGCTTGGGTTTGCAGTTTGAACTCTTTTTTTTTCCTACTTCTGTTAATTAGCTAACAGGTTTACCTTTAAAAAATTATGCACATCCAAAATTATTTCTTGTTCTAATTTTGCACTAGGTATAAAAATTAAATTTCTTAAAAATATCGAATTCCTAATCATCCACCTACAGATTGTTACATAAAAGCCATTTTCTAAAGTATTCATCTGTTAGTGAAACTCTTCTTTTGTTAATAGTAGGAGGAAGCTGAAGAGTGAAAAAGGGGAGAAATGATTGCCAATTATAGTTGATTTGACATGAATATGAGCCTTCTGCTGTTTCCTAAAAACAAATAGTTAGGTTGGGTCTGCAATCCATAATCACAAAATATTTAATGTAAAAATTATATAAATATATGCTTATATTTTAAATATTTGAGCATACATAAGAATGCGTCTAAATAAAGTATGTAGTAAACTATTTCTTACAATTCTATAACAATATTTCACTATTTATATTAACAGATATGATAATCTGTGGTGTAACTGTAAATACGGCTAAGAACAAGTAAAACACGCACATTATAGACCTTAAAGCCTTAACTACATGTTACCTGTATAAGAAGCCATCCTTAGAGACTATGCATTTATTAAAGTAACATGATCACTGAACTTAATTTTGAAATTGTCTTGAGAAACTTTAAGATCCATATAGAACTTAATGAATTGTTTGATACAGGAAAATATTGTAATGTTTCTATAATGCAATGTCTATTTAATGGTTATTACACACTGGAAATATTGTAAAAGTCAACATTAGGGAACATGTCTTATATTACCCTTAAAATTTTATTGTGCAAAGTAAGTAAGGACCTTTCCCATTAATGATTCAATAAGGTACTGTAATATACATTCCCTTTATTTTTTAAAACCAGAAGTGGCTACTGTTCTCAGGTTTAAACACATTAGGACCATAATCTGCTTTACAATGCCAGGGTAGAGACTCTACCAACCACACTTCTGTTCTGCCAGCTGGCATGAAAGACTGGAGGGAGAAAAGGCACCTTCTATTTTCTGTTTACTTTTTGTTGATTTTTCTTTTCCTAGTTGTTTCTCATTTTATTCACAATGATAGTGAGTGTTTCAGTAAGAACATGATTTCATTTGTTTGTTTGTTTTTTAATTGCAGCACTGTCAAAACAATTTCTATTTTATACCTTCAGAGAAGCCAGCCTTCATTAAAGACTGAATGAGGTAAAATAAAGACTTGATATACTAATTCTTAAAATAGCATGAGGAACCTATGTCGAGCTCCTGGACACTGCCCCAGGTGAATAGTGCCTTCTGCTCAGGAGTCTGAATTCCAGCCTCATCTGGCTACTCCTCTAACCTCTTAAGTTTTAATTTGCTCAAATTCTTCTCTTTGTTTAATCAGCACTAGGTGGGTAGCTGCACTCAGCTGTTGCTATCTTCATATACATTTAATATTCCTTTTTCTGCCTTGTCTTAAATGAAAACCGTCAACTATTCTCCCATCCTTGTACATTTTTTGCAACTCTCTCCATACATTACAGTTTATTTCCTTCTCCTTGAATCTCTGTTACATTGCAACTTGCTTTGACCAATAGCATGGGACAGAAATGAGACCTACCAGCTTTATATTGCTCTTTTCGGGATTTGTGCCACCATGTAAGAAGTATAACTATGCTGCTTCTAGTGAAGTTGAGCCTCACCCAAATGTTACAGCTACTCTAACTGAGGCATCAGAAATGTGAATGAGCCATTTGGATTTTCCATCCCCATCCCCGGCCAAGCTCCCAGTACAATGGAGCTGCATAAGTTGGATCATTTGGAATCAAAGGCTGCCCAGATGATTCCAGCCAGCCTAGAATCATAAGAATCCTGAGAAATAATATGTCATGATTGTTTTAAGCAACTAAATGAAAGTATAGCTACGGATACAAAGCAGTATGTAACTCCTAAAGCTTTTAGTTCAAGAGCTAGTTTAACTTTATGGTAAATATTCTGTGGAAAATCTCTGGTCTGTGGTTTCTGTTTCCTGACTGGATCTTGACAGATCCAGACATAAATGCTGAAACCAATAAAATAATTTGGTCTAAATGTTATATGTTTTACTAATGTTTTCCACATATTAAACTGGCTAATACAGTTTTAAAATAACCTTAATTCCAGGATATTTAAAAAAAAAACTATAACAAGAATTAGTTTATGAGAAAACAAGAAAAACTAAATCAAACAATACTGTGATGCCTAATAGCTGCTAGTGAAAAAGCAAATTGTGTTGAAGGGAATGGTTAATATTTAACAATGCAGCTATTGACTATCTTCTTATGCTATCAGGCCATTGATAATAATATCAAATAGAATCTGATTCAGGTCATTTTATATATTGTCTTCACAGGAAGTTAATATTATGTTAGTGATGAATGTAACTATTATAGGTTACTATGACATTTGTGATTATAAGATCAAATATAAATTATGTTAACATGAGGCATCATGAATGAATATAATTATGATAGTGAATAAAATAATTATGAGTTATTGAGTAAATTATAACTATAATGAGTTTTAAATATTGGGTTTGAAATTTCATTTATGTCACTAGATCAATGAGAAATAATATTAGAGACGCTGTAATTGAATGAGGTCATGAGAACCAGCTGGAGAACCAGCCAAACTATTTCAACAAAATAGCATATGATTTTAAAAAAGATTTTCAAAGCCAGGCACAGGGCTCTGAGGTGGGAAGACTGCTTGAGGTTAGAGCCCAAGGCTTCAGTGTGCTGTAAATAGCCCCTACAGTCAAACCTGGGCAACACAGCAAGATCCTTTCAATAAAAAATAAAATATAACAAAATGAGACTTTTGTCCACAGATAGACCTAAGCAGCATTTAATATAATCCATGGCATCAGGTACTCCTAAGACCATCAAGACTGAGAAAAGATGTTCCCCAAAACCAAGTAATTCATATAATATCAAGACTTTTTCTAAAGGCAGAATTTTAGTATATCAAACTGGATAGCAGACTATCAAATCTGAAACAATGAGTATTTAAATATACAAAAATGGAGAAAGGATGACTCCTTGAATTTTATCCTCATAAGTCTTTAAAAATCAATCCTCATTAAGAAGGGGGGAAGGTTGTACATTATCCTTATAGGAACAAAAGTATAACCTTACTGCTTTCTTTCCTCTTCCTTTCAGTGCAGTTTCCCTAATATCGCCTGGCAAAATAATTGAAATGTGTCCTGTTGCTATTATATTAACCTGTATATTTTAGGATCCAACTTATACTTTTGCTCAAATGTATCATATGGCTTGAAATAAGCTTCTATGCCTATTTTCTTTGCAAAAACATAAAGCTATGAACTCAAATTTTTCTACAATGAGAATGATACTAAATTTCTGAAGTACAAGGGATGGGGGTAGTTAGGAATAGCTGGTAAAAGATAGGAAAAAAAAACAATTTCCATCTCCATAATAGAATAACATTGCTGAAAAAAATGTGCATATGGGTAGGTAATTGGACCAAACACATAGAGGACAAAAAAGCTATTAAAATGTAGTTTAATTATCTGTATGGCTATTTGACCGAAAATCCTCCACCTGAGAGAAAACATCACAAACAATCATGTATTTTTGTGAAAGTCATTTAACTGATATTAGTATGGTACCTACTCTCTGCCAGTTATTAAATATTTAAGTGCCTGCATCTTCACAACATTATTATTCCACAATAATTATTACTACCATTTTACAGATGAAAAATCTCAAACAAATATATAATAAATAACAGTATTATTAATATATACACACATGTAAATATCATATACATGTAAATATCATATACATGTGTGTATATATTAATTACATATTATTTACAATTATTCTGTTTTTTTCTAAATGCATATTTGATTGCAAAAGTTTTTGCAAGGAGAATGATAAATCCAGTTGAATAGAAAACAGAATGTTTTACAATCTTAGATTAACTTGTATAGCAAGCCAATTAAAATCTATTTGCTTGAGATTAAAGTTAAAGGGAGATAATAATCCTGAGCATCAGGGGAAAGAAGAATTATATTTTTCATGTCTATTGAAAAATACATAGGCTTAATTAAACAAGACAGAAACTGGGTATTTTACAGCAAGCACCTATTATTTGCGTCCACCATGGCAAGGCATCCTCTCTATAATTTTCCACATTGTGAGATAGTCTTTTTTAAGGTAAAAATTTAAGAATAAACATTTTCAGATTATTTGCTGCTAATATGCATATATGTTACCTAAGTGCTTCCAGTTTGAAACAAACCCATTAAGGTTTGAGTTAAAGCATGAAGCTTTTAATTCAAAAGTGTGCAACATGAGGATGTAGTTGCACATTCTAGCATTTGCTACTTTTTATGGTGGCAGATGTGGTATTTATAACATATTAATCATTTCATTATAGTTTGAAATATCAGTTGTTCCCAAGAGTTTGATATATGTATATATAAATGTTCTGACATATATTTTGGTTAATAATTTTAAATCTCTCATGAGATAGATTCTTAGTGATTAATAACTATGGATATTGGCTCTTTAAATATTTTCAAAAATGTTTTGTTAACTGATGCAACTCTAACCAGCTCTGAATTTGTTTTGAACGTTGACTAACCTTCAAAGTCGCCAAATATTATATCTTAAAGTGTCAATATAATGGATGAAAATGTTGTTATATTAAATGCTTTTTTATTTCTTCATTGATTTTTCATTTGCTATGTGTTCAGTGATTATAATCCATGTGTCTTTTCTGTTTTCTCTTTTCTGATGATGTTCTTTTCTTTTTTCAATTGCATTTTAAGTTTTGGGGTACATGTGAAGAACATGCAAGATTGTTGCATAAGTACACACATGGCAGTGTGATTTGCTGCCTTTCTCCCAATCTATATCTGGCATTTCTCCTCATGCTATCTCTCCCCAACTCCCCACCCTCCACTGTACCTTCCCTGATTCCCCTCAACAGACCCCAGTGTGTGATGCTCCCCTCCCTGTGTCCATGTGTTCTCACTGTTCAACACTTGCCTATGAGTCAGAACATGCGGTGTTTGATTTTCTGTTCTTGTGTCAGTTTGCTGAGAATGATGGTTTCCAGATTCATCCATGTCCCTACAAAGGACATGAACTCATCGTTTTTATGTCTGCATAGTATTCCATGGTGTACATGTGCCACATTTTCCTTATCCAGTCTTATCATCGATGGGCATGTGGGTTGGTTCCAGGTCTTTGCTATTGTAAACAGTGCTGCAATGAACATACATGTGCATATATCTTTATGATAGAACGATTTATAATTCTTTGGATATATACCCAGTAATGGGATTGCTGGGTCTAATGGAATTTCTATTTCTAGGTCCTTGAGGAATTGCCACACTGTCTTCCACAATGGTTGAACTAATTTACACTCCCACCAACAGTGTAAAGTATTCCTATTTCTCCACATCCTCTCCAGCATCTGTCTCCAGATTTTTTAATGATCGCCAATCTAACTGGAGTGAGATGGTATCTCAATGTGGTTTTGATTTGCATTTCTCTAATGACCAATGATGATGAGCATTTTTTCATATGTTTGTTGGCTTCATATATGTCTTCTCTTGAAAAGTGTCTGTTTATATCTTTCACCCACTTTTGAATGGGTTTGTTTGTTTGTTTTTCTCGTAAATCTGTTTTAGTTCTTTGTAGACTTTGGATATTAGCCCTTTGTCAGATGGGTAAATTGCAAAAATTTTTTCCCATTCAGTTGGTTGCTGGTTCACTCTAATGATTGTTTCTTTTGCTGTACAGAAGCTCTGGAGTTCAATTAGATCCCATTTGTCTATTTTGGCTTTTGTTGCCAATGCTTTTGGTGTTTTAGTCATGAAGTCCTTGCCTATGCCTATGTCTTGAATGGTTTTGCCTAGATTTTCTCCTAGAGTTTTTATGGTGTTAGGTCTTATGTTTAAGTCTTTAATCCATCTGGAGTTAATGTTAGTGTAAGGTGCCAGGAAGGGGTCCAGTTTCTGTTTTCTGCAAGTGGCTAGCCAGTTATCCCAACACCATTTATTAAACATGGAATTCTTTCCCCATTGCTTGTTTTTGTAAGGTTTGTCAAATAACAGATGGTTGTAGATGTGTGGCTTTGCCTCCAAGGCCTCTGTTCTGTTCCATTGGTCTGTATCTCTGTTTTGGTACCAGTACCATGCTGTTTTGATTACTGTAGCCTTGTAGTATAGTTTGAAGTCAGGTAGTGTGATGCCTCCAGCTTTGTTCTTTTTGCTTAGGATTGTCTTGTCTATGCCGGCTCTCTTTTGGTTCCATATGAAGTTTAAGGTGTTTTTTTCCAGTTCTATGAAGAGGGTCATAGGTAGCTTGATGGGGATAGCCTTGAATCTATAAATTACTTTGGGCAGTATGGCCATTTTCACAATATTAGTTCTTCCTAACCACAAGCATGGAATGTTTTTCCATCTGTTTGTGTCCTCTCTTATTTCCTTGAGCAGTGGTTCATAGTTCTCCTTGAAGTGGTCCTTTACATCCTTTGCTAGTTGTATTCCTAGGTATTTTATTCTCTTTGTAACAGTTGTGAATGGGAGTTCACTCTTGATTTGGCTCTCTTTTAGTCTGTTTTTGGTGTATAGGAATGCTTGTGATTTCTGCACATTGATTTTGTATCCTGAGACTTTGCTGAAGTTGCTTATCAGTTTCAGGAGATTTTGGGGTGAGACGATGGGGTCTTCTAAATATACAATCATGTCGTCTACAAATAGAGACAGTTTGACTTCCTCCTTTCCTAATTGAATACCTTTTATTTCTTTTTCTTGCCTGATTGCTCTGGCTAGAACTTCCAATACTATATTGAATAAGAGTGGTGAGAGAGGGCATCCTTGTCTAGTGCCAGATTTCAAAGGGAATGCTTCCAGTTTTTGCCCATTCAGTATGATATTGGCTGTGGGTTTATCATAAATTGCTTTTATTGTTTTGAGATATGTTCCATCGATACCTAGTTTATTGAGAGTTTTTAGCATAAAGGGCTGTTGAATTTTGTCAAAAGTCTTCTCTGCATCAATTGAGATAATCATGTGGTTTTTGTCTTTAGTTCTGTTTATGTGGTGAATTACGTTTATAGACTTGCGTTTGTTGAACCAGCCTTGCATCCCCGGGATGAAGCCTACTTGATTATGGTGGATAAGCTTTTTGATGTGCTGTTGTAATCGGTTTGCCAGTATTTTATTGAAGATTTTTGCATCTATGTTCATCATGGATATTGGCCTGAAGTTTTCTTTTTTTGTTGAGTCTCTGCCAGATTTTGGTATCAGGATGACGTTGGTCTCATAAAATGATTTGGGAAGGATTCCCTCTTTTTGTATTGTTTGGAATCATTTTAGAAGGAGTGGTACCAGCTCCTCTTTGTACATCTGGTAGAATTCGGCTCTGAACCCATCTGGGCCTGTGCTTTTTTTGGTTGATAGGCTATTAATTGCTGCCTCAACTTCAGCTCTTGCTATTGGTCTATTCAGGGTTTCAGCTTCTTCCTGGTTTAGGCTTGGGAGGGTGCAATTGTCTAGGAATTTATCTATTTCTTCTAGGTTTACTGGTTTATGTGCATAGAGTTATTTGTAGTAATCTCTGATGGTAGTTTGTATTTCTATGGAATCAGTGGTGATATCCCCTTTATCGTTTTTTATTGCATCTATTTGATTCTTCTCTCTTTTCTTTTTTATTAATCTGGCTAGTGGTCTGTCTGTTTTGTTGATCTTTTCAAAAAAACAGCTCCTGGATTTATTGATTTTTTTTTTGAAGGGTTTTTTGTGTCTCTGTCTCCTTCAGTTCTACTCTGATCTTAGTTATTTCTTGTCTTCTGCTAGCTTTTGAGTTTTTTTTATCTCGCTCCTCTAGCTGTTTCAATTTTGATGATAAGGTGTCAATTTTAGATCTTTCCTTGCTTCTCGTGTTAGTATTTATTGCTATAAGTTTCCCTCTAGACACTGCTTTAAATGTGTCCCAGAGATTCTGGTAGGTTGTGTCTTCGTTCTCGTTGGTTTTGTTTCTGCCTTCATTGCATTGTTTATCCTGCCAACATTCAAGAGCCAGTTGTTCAGTTTCCATGAAGTTGTGCGTTTCTGAGTTAGTTTCTGAATCCTGAGTTCTAATTTGATTGCACTTTGGTCTGAGAGACTGTTATGATTTCCGTTCTTTTGCATTTGCTGAGGAGTTATTTACTTCCAATTATGTGGTCAACTTTAGAGTAGGTGCAATGTGGTGCTGGGAAGAATGTATATTCTGCGGATTTGGGGTAGAGATTTCTGTAAATGTCTAACAGGTTTGCTTGGTCCAGATCTGAGTTCAAGTCCTGGATATCCTTGTTAATTGTCTGTCTCGTTGATATGTCTAACATTGGCAGTGGAGTGTTAAAGTCTCCCACTATTATTGTGTGGGAGTCTAAGTCTCTTTGTAGGTCATTAAGAACTTGCTTTATGTATCTGGGTGCTCCTGTATTGGGTGCATATATATTTAGGATCATTAGCTCTTCTTGTTGCATTGATCCTTTTACCAATATGTATGCCCTTCTTTGTCTCTTTTGATCTTTGTTGGTTTAAAGTCTGTTTTATCAAAGACTAGGATTGCAACTCCTGCTTTTTTTTTTTTTTGGCTCTCCATTTGCTTGGTAAATCTTCCTTCATCCCTTTATTTTGAGCCTATGTGTGTCCTTGCACATGAGATGTGTTTCCTGAATACAGCACACTGATAGGTTTTGAATTTTCATCCAATTTGCCAATCTGTGTCTTTTGATTGGGGCATTTAGCCCATTTACATTTAAGGTTAATATTGTTATTTTCAAAGAACACTGAATGCTTAAGCCCAGTATTTCTCAAAGTGTGTTCCTTAAGGATAGTTTCCAAAGATGGTCCTTGTAAAAGTGTCCCCTGACCACATAAGCTGTAGAACATAGTCTTCTATGGAGATGTACAGTCTGCATAGCACTTTAAAATGAAGTCCTGCTGTAGGGAGCCTATTTATATCTCAGTCTAACATGACATTTCCCAAAATCATCTGTTATTGTGAGTAGTTGAACCTTTCCAAAAGTCAGGTATCATATAGGTTACGATGGGGCTGACAAAATCTGTTTATGTAATTCAAATGTTGAAGAATCCAATGCATTAACATATGTGAAAATGCTTGTATGTATAACTCTATACAAATGTAACATATTAGTACTATTTCCTAATCACAATTAGCCCTCTGAACCAGTGGATGAGGAACCCGTGGATACAGAGGACTGATAAGGGACTTGCGCATCTGTGGTTGCCACAATCATTAACACATTCATCCCTTCACATAGTTGTGTGTGTGTGTGTGTGTGTGTGTGTGTGTTGAGAATGTTTAAGACCTACTTCTTTAGCAAATTTTAAGTATATACTATAGTATTATTAACTACAGTCACCATGCTATACATTATTAGATCCTCCGAACTTACTCATCTTATCACTGAAAATTTGTACCCTTTGACCAGCATCTCCCCATTCCCCACCTCATCCCACAACCACTGTTCTACTCTCTGTTTCTGTATTCTTAAAAAGAGATTCCATATATGGTGATATCATACAATATTTGTCTTCTCTCTCTAGCTTATTTCACTTAGCATAATGCCCTCCATTTTCATCCATGTTGTCAAAAATAGCAGGATTTTCTTCTTTCTTATGGCCGAATAATATTCCTGTGTGTGTGTGTGTGTGTGTGTGTGTGTGTGTGCACGTGCACACGCATACACACATTTCATTTATCCATGAATCTGTCAATGGACATTTAGATTGTTTCCATATTTTGGCTATTGTGAATAATGCTGTAATGAACATGGGAGTGCAGATACCTCTGATACTGATTTCGTTTCCTTTGGATATATACCCAGAAGTGAAATTGCTGGATCATATGGTAGTTCTATTTGTACTTTTTTCGCAGTTGCTTCATATTGTTTTCCATAATGGCTACACCACATTGCTTTTCCTCCAATAATGTGTAAAGTTTTTCTTCACATCCTTGGCAACATTTATTATCTCCTGTTGTTTTTAAAACAGCCATTCTAACATGTGTGGGGGTGACATTTCATTGTGGTTTTGCTTCCAAATAGATGAATTTTATGGTATGTAAAGTATATTTCAATAAAGGTTATTTTAAAAATACATTGGAAAAGTACAAAACAAAATCCCTGCTCCTGGACACCATGAGGTTTAGAAAATTTGGATTGTTGTGTGTATTAGCTAGGGTATAATTCTCTCTGTGTGTGTTCCAGGCTTCTCTCTCTTGCTGGCCTAGACACCTCTTTCCATTCATTTGTTCATTAGGTTTATTCATTCATTCATCAGACAAGTACTGAGTACCAAAGATTTTATGCCATTTTTGTTGGTACAGCCATGTGGACAGAGACCCTGAATAAAACAAAGACTATTTTTAGGAGTTCACGGTTTTGAGAAGAGGCAGACCTGGAAACAAATCACTATAAAACAGTGAGGAATATAC
Organism: Cacajao melanocephalus; assembly: GCA_963573385.1. Classification (NCBI taxonomy): domain Eukaryota; kingdom Metazoa; phylum Chordata; class Mammalia; order Primates; family Pitheciidae; genus Cacajao; species Cacajao melanocephalus. Next base: position 45,622 of record CAUYLG010018221.1, read on the forward strand.
CATTTTGAAAGTTTGAGCAAGGAGCAATGAGATGAACTTGACTCATCTATCTGGAAAGATCTTGCCTCATCTTCTACCTTTAGAAGAAGGCAGAGAGAGAAGTTTGAGTGAAATCTTCAAACTTTCCCAGGTAGATGAGGCATGTTAAGGGCAGCCACTTCCTCGAAAATCATTATTTCTGCTTTCTTTATTTATTATTCTTTCCTTTTAGTAGCACCTTTAACTCTTCACCATCATGGCCTCATCCCCTAACTTTAGCTCTGGTATTCTTCCTTCTGTGTCTTTTGAGCATTTGTAAATGTAGGGTAATTGGGACTTTCCAAAATGAGGATTTTTTTTTTTTTTTTTTAGACAAGGTCTTATTCTGTCGCCCAGGCTGGAGTTCAGTGGTGCGATCACTGCTCACTGCAGCCTTGACCTCAGGTGATCCTCCCTTCTCAGTTTCCCAAGTAGCTGGGACTACAGACATATGCCACCATGCCTGGCTAAGTTTTTAATTATTTGTAGAGATGGGTCCCACAGTGTTGTCCAGGCTGGTCTCAAACTGCTGGCCTCAAGCAATCTCCTGCCTTGGCCTCCCAAAGTCCTGGGATTACAGGTGTGAACCATAACATTCAGTTGGAATGAGGGCTTTTGATCTTCCATTGTATTTCTAATATGTCTTCTTTGTTTTTACTAAGTGCAGCTAAACTTGACTTATAAATCTTTAAAGTATTGAAAGTAAAGTGACAAATGCTCGCTTCAGATTTTAATATGTTTAAAATTGATAAATACTAATAGTTGGCAGAAATATAGAGTATATTAAATTTGGAATGAATTTTAGCTCTATGATATGGTTCTACTTTATATTTGTGGCTAAGCTATCAACTTCGAAGATAAGAGTTAGAGAAAGTGAATTATTATTCTCTCAAGCTGGGTTGTAATAGCATGAGGTTTATGCTGGCACTTTGACTTTACAACATCTGAAATCACTCATGTCTACTCTTTTATATCCAATAGTATCTCTATGACCAAATTAATTCCTTTTTTACATTTCATTCAAGAATATGGCTTTTACATTACAATCTAGCACATATGTCATCTTACTCTTTTATAATTTTTATAGGTTAAAGTCAAAATATATTCAGGAGTTTAGAGCTGAATTATAATTGACTATATACATGTAACATATGTGTGTAGCCTATACATTTCTAAAAAGTCAATTTCTTCAGAACTATGTGTGCTATGAGATGACAGGTCAAACCTTTAAATCCTATTTTCCTGAGTCTATTTTATTAGTTGCCAGAGAAATGTTTAGAAGTTTTTTTCACACAATTTGTAGCTCAGTTTGTTAAATGAACTAATAGATGTGAAAAAACTTCCAAGAAAAGTGTCTGGCACCTGGGAGAGGCTCACTTAAAATGCAACCTATTGTCATTAGTATTCCTTCTCCAACATCTTTTCTTTTACAAATATTGTCACGTGAAGTATCACCATCTGGGTTGACTCAAGCCACTTATCCAAATCAGAGTAAAACTTTTTAGCCCTGGAGTCATTTCCTGTCCTTTCTAATTGTGCTTAGGAATATCCTAAAGAGACATAACTCAACCAGCCGTCAGCTGAGCAGATGACTGTAAGTTCGTCATTCTCTGTGTGTGCACATACCCACCAGCTCAACGAACACTGACATTAGAGTTATGACAGAAAGGAGACTACAGAAACAGACCTGAAAAAAAATCCACTTTAAGTGGAGAGTCATGGGACAGGGCACAGTGGGCAGGGGAAAGAATTTTAGAGAAATGAAAATGCTGTGCAGGGGGTCACCCTGAAGCTAATTTAACTTGGGTCATCTGTGATCTCTTCCAGCTGTGAACATGTGTCTGGTGGCCCAGTGGCCCAGATGTTCTTCCTTGGTCTTTATGTTGTATAGCCTATAAAATTAAGACAGGATTGTGGTTTAATTCCAGGCCTTCACAGTCCTATCATCGATATTCAGTGGAGCTGTTTTCTGAAAATGTAGGGTCCTGGTAAGAGAGGCCTTAGTTTGGGCCAAGACAGTCTACTGTCCTCTGTAATTTTTCCCCAGTGCCTTCTGCTTCCATCTCTCCACTGCCTCCTTCACACCAGTCTCCAGTTTTATTCCCCCCAGAGAATTCCTTCTCACCTTAGAAGCTCCTAGCTCATGTAATTGTGTGGTTATTTCTAGTTATGAACTAGAAATTTCTGAAAAACACAAGTATTGTGCTACTCATCATTTTATGGCAAAAAAATTAATTAACAGATATTTATTGAGCATGTGTTAAGTATTTCAGTACTGGTAACTCTGCCAGCCATGTGAGGGACACAAAGAAAATATAAACATGGACCTTAGCCTCACGAAACTTGGCAGCTGGTCATACAGGAAAGGAGAACACACAGAAGATCATCAGAGAGCAATACCCAACCCTTCCATCACTGCCAGGGGAAAGCCATTCACTCCCTTGTGATGTCTCCTTCTGCTTGTGACTTTTGGTTCAGGTGACTCCCAGATAGATTAGAAGTAAGGCCTGCAAATCCTAATTGTTTTCCCTTTTTTTTTTTTTTTTTTTTTGAGACGGAGTCTCACTGTTGTCACCTGGCCTGGAGTGCAATGGCAGAATCTCGGCCCACTGCAACTTCCACCTCCCAGGTTCCAGCAATTCTCAGCCTCCCGAGTAGCTGAGATGACAGGCACCCACTACCAATCCCAGCTAATTTTTTTTTTTTTTTTTTTTTTTTAGTAAAGATGGGGTTTCACCATGTTGGCCTAGCTGGTCAAACTCCAGAGCTCAACCGATCCACCCACCTTGGCCTTCCATAGTGCTGGGATTATAGGCATGAGCCACCATGCCCAGCCCCGTTTTTCCCTTTATTGCCTGCAAAATAAAAAGACTTCTTTCTCTAGCTAATGCCCTGGCAGAGCAGGGCCTATGTGAGCAGAATTTTAATCACTAACAAGAGCTCTTTCACTTGACCAAGAAGCAAGAAGTAAAGAGTTGACAGCTAACTGGAGGTTACTTGTTTCGTAGCAATAATATGGCTGACATCCTATGCCCATTAGTCACAGATTCTCACTTAAATTCTCTCCAGAGACAACTTCCATACACATGGAAGATGAAACGGGAAAGGTAAACAGTTACTAAGAATATCTGACTGCCAGAAATGTCGTATGAGTCTTTTGCAGTCCAAATTTCTGTTGTGTGTTATCAGAAACTAGAGTGTAAAGTTTCAGAAAATTCTTCAAGCTGACCCGTCAACATCGTAGTCATTATCTTTCAACACTTTTTGCATTTTGACAACAAATGAGCTTCTTCAACTTATGTGTAGAAGGCTACTCAATATAATGTTAATATTAAGATTTGATATATCCAAGATTTTTAAAAAGTAGACAGTTCTGAATGCTTTGTCCACCTCTGGATATTCAGAAAAAGCCAACGTGTAAAAAGAGACTTCAAATGTGTATCAGCTAGAGAGAGAGAGAGATTTGGATTTAACTTCTGATATGGTTTGGCTCTGTGTCCCCACCCAAATCTCACCTTGAATTATAATCCCTATAATCCCCATGTGTCAAGGGTGGGTCCAGGTGGAGGTAATTGAATCACGGGGGCAGTTTCCTCTATTCTGTTCTTGTGATAATGAGTGCATCTCACGAGATCTGATGGTTTTATAAGCATCTGGCATTTCCCCTGCTTGGACACACTCCATCCTGCCACCTATGAAGAGGTGCCTGCCTCTCTTTTGCCTTCTGCCATGATTGTAAGTTTCCAGAGGCCTCCCCAGCAATGTGGAACTGTGAGTCAATTAAACCTCTTTCCTTTATAAATTATTCAGTCTTGGATATTTCTTCATAGCAGCATGAAAATAGACTAATACAACTTCTTATCCTTCTTCTAACTGGAAGTTCAAGTCAGTTACATTTTAGTGAATATTAATAGTGTGCAAGAGAGTGTGCTGGGTGCCAGAATCTTTAAGAAACTCAGAGTCCAGCTAGGGAAGTATAAATTAAAAGAATTAAAATATCAGAGTAGCTACTAAATAAACATCAGAAAGCTGCTAGTCAAAATCAGGAAAGTTGTGATAATAGGCAAGGCTGAGAGGATTCACATTCCAAGCTGAGCAAATGGTATGAGCATGGCCTCGAGGTGGGGGCACTTCTGGGAATCGCAAGTGATTTGGTTCAATTGAAGGATATATGAACAGCCAGGATAAGAAATGGAGCAGGAAACAGTGGTTTTGGCTAAATCAGGGGGGTGCATTGGGGATAATGTTTTCATTAAAAGCCATTTGAAGGTTTCTGTAAGGAAAAGGGAGCCACTATGTGTTCAGCTGGGAGAGTGAGCTTTAAATATGTGCTTTGGGGAAGATGATTTTGATGGCAGTATAACCAGTGACGTGATTGGAGAGAGGAGATATCTCAGGCAGGAATTTGAATTTGAGAATGCATTGCATCACTTCAGGCAGGAGTTAGTGGCAACCTGAGCTGATGATGAGGACAGTGACAAAGTCATAAGGAAGAGTGGCCAAGAGAGGTTTTGCAGGGGAAGAATGGGCCAGATGTGGCTGCTTATACAATATAGTAATGGAAACATGGGCACCAAGCCAGATCTAGTTTATAGCTGATTATGGAAGCAAAACATTAGCCCCAGTGATAGAGAGTTGTCATGAAAATACTGTGTACTATGTTTATCTTTCTGGATTGTTGTCAGTCATTATTACTTTGTATTTTTGAAAATATCTGCAGTTTTAAACATTGTGTGTCTTCTATTGTTTCTTGCATTTTCAAATGATGCTTTGAACCACTTTTCAATTGTTGGCATATGCACTTACTGTATTTTGTTGTAAGTATAAAGCATATATTCTAATAATTCTCCTTCCTTTTTCTCAGGCAATGAAAATGACTTAATGAATAGAGGATAATATATTATATTATTTATTTTATTTATTTTTTTATTTTTGAAAGAAAGAAAAAGAGAGGAAAGAAAGAAAGAGTGGAAGAAAGAAAAAAAAAAGAATGTAAGAGAGAAAGAAAGAGGGAGAGAGAACGGGATTCTTGTTCTATTGCCCAGGCTAGAATGCAGTCTAAAAATGGGTATTAAAAACCTCTTTTATGCCAATAATTGTGCTTAACAATGGAGACAGGA